>OX155899.1:9567763-9667763 GCA_944588485.1 Phosphuga atrata
CACAACATACAGACCACCTGCGGAAAATATTAACACTTTTATGTTAGCTTTCGAGGAGCTACTTGTATCTTCCATAAACGTGAAAACATATTTGTTGTTGGCGACTTCATCATTTATTTTGAAAGCGACTCCAAAGAAGAGGTCAATCTAATAAACTTGCTGCATTCGTATGGTCTAGATCAGCGTTTCTCAACCTTTTTTGGCCCACGGACCAGTAAAATTTAAAAAAAAGATTCGCGGACCAGTGATATTTCTTTGACAAAATTTTACTAGGTATTAAAGAACAACTACACAAATGTGAATTAAAGTCATTTAACACAAAATATCGCGAAATAACACGTAGCATGAGTAACTTTGATGAAATTTATGACAGTATGTGTGCCAAAATTAAAACCAAATGTAGCGAGTTTCAGGAGAAAGATTCGGGTTGGCCACTAAGGGAGATTTCCCATTTAGAAATGAATATCAATAAATATAAACCAATACGTGGGTCGTCATTTATTGAACTGCCAAAAGAGATTAGGGATCGGAAAGCTTGTATCAATGTTCAGAATGTAGACGAATTTTGATTTTTATGGAGCATTGTATCCGCATTACACCCCACGAATGTGAGTTCTGATCGCCCGGCATCATATCCCTACTTTTCTTCAATTTTAAAATATGACAGATTAGAGTTTCCGCTTAGAATCAAAGACATTCCTAAATTTGAACAGATGAATAATATTAGTATTAACGTTTAAAGCTTGGAGTTTAATTTTAAATCTAAACAACATGACGTAGTAGGACCAATTTACCATACTAATGCGACTAGGGAAAGACATGTAAATTTATAATATTTGGAAGAAGGGGTTAAAGGTCATTATGTTTATATTAAAAATATTTCACGGCTTGTAAGAAGTCAAATCTCGGAAGATTGTAGAAAAAAATATTTATGTGACGGCTGTTTAACCTTTTTTTCAAATGAATTCGCGTTTAATCAACATAAATTGAATGACTGCAGCAAAATTTACACTATTATGCCGACGGAAGACCTTGTAAAATATAAGAGAGGTGATATGATGCAGGGGAATATATTAAAATTTCAAAATTTCGATAGAAAAATGCGTATACCCTTTGTTGTATACGCAGATTTTGAATCAATTTTAAAACCTGTTGATACATGCTCACCGAACCCTCACAATAGCTATACTAATCAGACACATATCCATGTACCATACAGTTTCGCCTATAATATAAAATGTTCATTCGATGACTCATTGAGTAAATTTTTCACTTATTCCGGGGAAGATTGCCAGAAATTGTTTTGTCAGAACCTCTATGCATATGTTAAGGAATTATACAGGGAACATTTAAGCGTTATACTTCCGATGATTAAATTAACTGCAGATGAGCAAAATTCCTACGATACGGCCACTTCTTGTCACATATGTAATTAATTATTACAAGTAACAGACAAAGTCGCCGATCACGATCATTTAACGGGTAAATTTCGGGGAGCCGCCCACTCAAATTGTAATTTAAATTATAAAATACCTAAAATGATCCCGGTATTTTTCGATAACATGTCGAATTATGATGTTCATTTATTTATTAAAGAATTTGGATCTGACGAGGAAAAAATTGATATCATCCCCCAAAATAAGGAAAAATATATATCCATCACCAAAAATCTACCTGTTGGTAGAACTACTACAAGTTAATTTTAACATTTTTATTATCATTTACTTACAATAATATTTAAATGTAGATATGTAATTATTTTTCAATTTTTTTTCTTCAGTGCCGTACTAATCATAAATTACATAGAATTAAAATTAGTTTAAGATATTTGTATTTCGTAATTTTATAAATTAAAATTTAGTTTTTGTAAAATTTTTTTCGCGGATAGAAAAAATTGTCTGCGGACCAGTAAAATTTCTCCGCGGACCACTGGTGGTCCGCCGGACCAGTGGTTGAGAATAGCTGGTCTAGATTGTAAAGTAAGGGTTCATAGATAATCTGTAAAAAGAAATCTACCTGTCGCAGTCACGGTAGAAGTTCATATAGAGGATATAGAGGATCATAAGCTTATTTTGGTAACCATAGTTTTAGATGTTCTAAAGCACAGAAACAATGAACTAGACTACTATTACGCGAGAGATTTTTGTCCAGTTAACAAACTCTGTGTTCAACAAGCGCTTCAACGGGAATCATGGTCAGGAATATATAGGTAATATAAGTGATTGCGATCAGAAGACCAATGCTTTTATTCAATTGCTGCAATACTGTATATCCAAATTCTGCCTTATGAAGAAACTAAACATCACATCTACATCTTCGATAACTAAGGAAGTTCAATTTTCAAGCAGGAATTTAAAAGACCTACACATCATCCAAAAGAAATATCGAAATATTGAAAGACGTTTATACCTTGAAGAAGAACATTCATTATAACTTACTAGTTACTACTAGAAGAAACTTTTATAAAAATATATTAGATAAATCCGCCAATAAACAAATTTACACTTTATGGAAAACAATGATGAACTGGCAAATAAACAACGGAGCAAACAAGACATTTATATTAAAACTAACGATACCCTTGTAAAAGATCCACATACAGTAGCTTCCATGTTCAAAGATTTCTTTAAACCGGAAAGGATGATGCAAAATATACCCCATATCAATCTGGAAAACGAACATTTATTCCACAATAACCAGTCTATGTATCTAGAAGAATTCACTGCCAATGAGATGACTTTAATTTATAAAAAACTAAAAATAAATCAACTTGTGGCCCAGATTTCCAAAGGAGCTCCTAATCGGATAGGCATACAGATATATCATCACATACATATATATATATATCATCACATACGCAAGGAAATAAAAGATCAATGCAATTATACTGCCTTCAGAAGAAGCTTGAAATTGTATTTAAAGATAAATAGATTTAATAGTTATTATAGTGTTAGTGAGTTTTTTTTTAAATAATTGATAATATTTTAGCCTGCACTAAATGCATTACTTTTTGTATTAAGTTATTAATTGTTGTATTAATTTATTATCTTCGAGAAATAAACCTAAATTTGAATGCACCTGACCATACTTTCGAACAACCGTATGTACAAGTAGCGATTTTACCACCCAATACGATATATAACCATTAGACCAGGGCACTATCGCAACTTATGTGAAAAAACCCTATGTGAAATTAACTTTCATTTAGATACATTTTGGAAAAACTAGAAAACGATGGAATTAGCCTGATTGAAGTTTCGAAAGACTTTTTGATTTTAGACTACATAAAACCACGTTACTGCTCAATTACAAAATAAACTACGGATAGTGCTCAATTACAACAACACACTTTAAATTCGTATTGGAAAGCGAATGTATCATTAATAGGAATGTAACCGAAAATACGTCAATATTATCTGAAATCATTGCGCTAGCACATAATATCTGCAACAAGGTCATCTGCAACACTTTAAGCGAGAATGATTTTATCCAAATGATTAAGAGCGAAACCGTAAATGTTAGTGACATTATATGTTATATCATAATCTGAAAATCATAATCTGAAGATAACAGACCAAGATTAACAGAGTTATCTTGATCTGTTATCATGAAGACTGACAAGAACAGGATTCTATGACAGCGATTAAGATATGCTTGCATATATCTATCCCAAATTAGAAAAGCTGATCAATCAACCGAACCGTCACGAAAACTTATCTGAACTAATGATTTTTCAACATAACACAAGAATATGCACGGTTTGGACTAAAACGAGTATGGAATTATATACATTTTAAAAATATCTCTATATTTAAAATAAGGAATTAGTTTTGTTAAAGTTTCTAGGTGCAATTTAATTATTTAATTTGTCACATACACTCTAAAAATGATTTTAGAGGTAACTAGTACAGTTGTTGGTCAGTCGAGATTGATTGGTCATATTTTGAAAACTATATAACTATAACACAATCTTTTGGTGAGATATTTATAGGGGATATGCATGGTTTTTTTTTAATATTTTAAATTCACTGTTTACACCGTTATAACATAGTAAAACATATAAATACTGCTTAAAAATGCAGTAATTAAGTTTTAAAAAATATTTAAAATTGAGAAAAATTTAACGCAGGCATTTTTGTCCATTGTTTACTACA
The DNA here is from genome assembly GCA_944588485.1 of Phosphuga atrata. Lineage (NCBI taxonomy): Eukaryota > Metazoa > Arthropoda > Insecta > Coleoptera > Silphidae > Phosphuga > Phosphuga atrata. The sequence goes on from OX155899.1 coordinate 9,571,918, forward strand.
GCTGTTTTCGTTTTTAACTTAACGTTTTTGAAGTTCATTTTCTAACCAAAAGACTGCAATGACATACAAATGTAAAAAATACGGACTTGAATATATGGGATGTTACGTCACTTTCGTTTTAACCAATGGTGCGTTGCGTTTTACAAATTTAAATTTCCCTCGCTTAATTTGCACTTTTATTTATAAAAAATATTTGAACCAAATTTAAATTTCATGCATATTCCCTATTGTTTATTAACAGAAGAAAATTATATATATATATATACCTTTCTGTACTGGATACAACGTATTAGCTTCGCCTGTTTATATAATTAAAAACAAATCACAAAATCGAGACTTGCAAATTTACGGCGTTTTAGACAGAAATCTACAAATTAATTTGTAAATCGTAATATAATAATATAAGAAATAAATAATAATTTGTTAATTGTAAATCATTACAGGTTTATATTATAGAAAAAAAGTATTTTAATAAAAATAAAGTACTGATTGTGAAAAATTTGGCAGGTCAATAAATATCACACCATAAATGGTAAAAATAGTGATTGGTCAATAGGGAATATCCCTGCCAAACTTTTCACAATCAGTACTTTATTTTTATTAAAATCCTTGTTTTTCAATAATATAAACCAGCATGTTTTTTTTAATTCACTGTTTACACCGTTATAACATAGTAAAAATATATAAATACTGCTTAAAAATGCTTAATTAAATTTTAAAAAATATTTAAAATAGAGAAAAAATTTCAGCTGTTTAAATGCCGCCATTTTCGCGCGGTCTGTTGATGACGTCAATTACTACTGACAGTCCAGTCCATTGTTTACTACAGCTGTTCTCTTCGTTAACTTCACGTTTTTGACGTTTGTGTTAAAAACCCAACCAAAAGACTGCAATGACATACAAATGTAAACAATACGAACTTGCCTACATAGTATGTTACGTCACTTTAGTTTTAACCAATGGTGTAGCGTTTTTCAAATTTGAATATCCCTCGCTTAATTTGCGTATTTTAAGTATTTAAAAAGATATTAATTACAAAAATAATGGCATAGTTCAAATCTCCGTTCAATAAAGATTCAGAAAAAAAATATTTGAACCAAATTAAAATTGTATGCATATTCCCTATTACTATTAAGAGGTTAGAGTAACTATATGACAGTTAGTGGCAGTAAGTTTTAACTTATAAATAAGAGCCCAAGAAGCTAAACATAATGGTTTTGATTAAAATGTGGATCTATATTTATATCCTATTTAAGGATTTATAAAAGACAAGACTAGACAGATAAGACTAGAGAGACAAGAACAGATAGACAAGACTAGACAGACACAAGTAGATAGACGAGATAAGACTAGAAATACAAGACTAGACAAACCCTACTAGACAGGCAAGACTAGACATACAAGACTACACAGACAAGACTAGACAGACAAGACTAGACATGCAAAACTAGACAGGCAAGCCTAGACAGACAAGACAGACAAGAATAGACGGAGAAGACTAGACAGGCAAGACTTTTTTCACGGTCGTAGCTGGCAGCTTAGAGCTGAAGAGACAAGTGGCCCTACGAACATCTCCAATCCCGCTGGAACCGCAGCTAGCACACCTTCGGCGTGGTTGTTTGTAGTTAAGATGGTTGTTGATTCATCTTATTTGGGCTTACTGGTGGATATTTCTATTGAGTCTCAGTTTTTCGTCATTTTCCTTAGAGGAAATAATGAATTTAACTAATGTCCATTCTATCCCACTTTTCTTTATTTTGCAGCATGTTACCGATTACAGATTTTGCGATAAACGGTATCTTCATATTGGCTGTTAGCTCGTCCCTTTCTGCTTCCTATCTCCAGCAGTCAAATATTGTGTCTTACAGTATTCATACAAGTAGTCGAAACCACCCATGCTCTATGAGGAACTGAGTCAGGTAAAAATTAAACTTCGTCCATTAGCCTTTTTCGAACGCCCACCATTTTTGAACGAGCAAACTGCTTTCCCCGATACAGTCTTGTATGCGCTACAGATCCTGATTGTAGTTGTTCTTTGAATTCTCGCAAGTTTGTAAATATTTCTTGCTATTTCCAATGAGTCCACTCCGGAAGTTTCAATCCCCATCATATAAGGACGCCATCATATAAGATGTTCCACAAAGTAGGGCCTAAAATTGAACCTTGTGGGACCGCACTACTCAGTTCTCTCTCCACCTAAACTCCATGTGCATGTCGAAGCAGTGTTTTATTATCGAAGTAGCTTCTTTACCATACGCCGGAGACAAGGCGTTATTCCTCTTTCGGTTAGTTCCTTCATTATTACCAATTATTTTATTCATTATTTCCAACAAGCACTGTTAAAATCGTTCCTAATTTTAATTAGTGCACATATTTTCCTTGTCTTTTTGGTGCCACTTTTAGCTTTTTCTGCAAGTATTAGGACCGCTTCTATTGCGCTGATAGTGGATCTGCCCTCTCTGAATCCAAATTGTCTCCTGGACAATCCGATGCCTGCCTCAAGTCCTCTTTTAAGTCTGTCCACCAGGAGCTGCTCCAGCAGCTTCCCCGGCGTGTCCAGAATAGATCAATTCCTAATCTTATTGGCATTTTGTTCTTGTTCATGACCCTAATGGCGGTGTCTTTTCTCTCGTCTGTGAACCAATCACCACCGCTAACAATTTTTTTATTTGGTTCGTTTATTACAAATAAACCTTTTTACGGTTAGTTAAGCGCAAGCGCGTTATCCATGTTTTAAATTCGGAAATATGAAAGTTTCGGGCACATTTTGTAATTTTCAATGGTTATACGTCAAAAAGTGCCCGAAAAACATGGCAAAAATTGACACATGCGCACTAAAAAATTTCAACTATGAAAAGGTCTATTATGTCCGACTTATTTTTTATTGCCATAGCAATGAGAAGAATCATCTCACTCAATTTATTTGCATAATACTGACAGGCAAGTCTAGACAGGCAATATTAGACAAGTAAGACTAGACAGGCAAGACTAGACAGACATGACTAGACGTAAAAGACTAGAAAGACAAGACTAGACAGACAAGACTATAGAGACAAGACTAGACAGACGAGAATAGACAGACAAGACTAGACAGACAAGATTGGACAGAGAACACCAGACAGACAAGACTAGACAGACAAGATTATACATACAAGATTAGACAGACAAGTCTAGACAGACAATACTAGACAGACAAGATTGGACAGACAAGACTAGACAGGCAAGACTAGACCGACAAAACTAGACATACAATACTTAAGCAGACAGGACTACACAGACATATCGTAGGACTTTAGAAAAGACAGTTCTAAATATTTTGTAATTATTTCTATTTATTATAAAGCATTGACTAATTACTGTAAATCCACTGGACAACCACAATAGTTATGTGACCGATAACTATGTTTTTGGATGAATCAAATATTAATTTTCTTATTTTCTAGAAAATTTATAATTTCTGATCCGAATAATTAATTAAATATATATTTTTGTTTTACAATTACTAGCAATATAATAGTACATAAATTCAGTTTGTACAAGCATCCCATTTATTATTTTCTTTGTTAAACTTCTAAAAGGGCCGATTACTGTATTGTTTACCCTTATTTGGAATAATATTCAGTGTACAGTTTAACAAAATAGTCAAAAAGTAAACCTCCAATAATTAAACAACTTGCAATTGCAAATGACAATTCAAATCATTGTAAATTGTACAGAGTCAAGTTGTATATTTTATTGCACTACAATTTTTCACAGATAGTAAAGAGCTCTTGGAGGGGGGATAGAAATCTCCCAGATCCTTCACTGTCATCAAATCAAGTTTTTGTAATTCATTCTAGACATCTTTAGTCTGATGCCCAGTTTTACATCCTTTGTTGAGTCATGAGTATGTCTGACCTTTAAACCAAAAGGTGCGTTCAATTTTACACGTCAAGTTTACAGTACAAAGCCTTCAGCGTTAATGCGAATTATGTAAATTGTCTTAGTATCTTAAGCGTTGTTATTGTTGTAATTGTTGGTATAGCCATTATTCTAAAGCGTCCGACTATACATAAAGGTTACAAATGCTATTCGCTTTAAAATCTGTACAAATACTTTAATGTTCATTGAAGTTCTTATGAACTATATTGTTTCATATTTAAGAAGAATCTATCTGATTAATATGAAAAATATCTGACAATAATTGTTTCAATTTCTACGGTTATTTTAAAACTTGAAATAGTATATTATATATAGTATATAATAGTATATACTTGAAATAGTATATTAAAGGACGAGTTCAGTAAGCGCGATTTTACGAAAACGAAAAACGCATTACAAACGAGTTTTTTATAGTATTTTTTCTATTTTGCGCCTTTTTATATAATAATAGCACCTTTTTCCTAGCATTTCCATGCCATAGGGGTATAGCTATTTTTCAGCCTCGGCTATTTTTGTTGGAGATAGGGTGGCTGGCCCTACGCTGTCTATTATTACCCCAGGTTTAACCCCAGCTCCTCATTTTTCAAAGGGTAACAATGAGTGAACCTTGGCCGGAAAATTGCCTGATAAATTTGGCTTGGTGTGGGGATCGAACCTACGACTGTTGGATTTGTAGTCTGCAGTCTAGAGCCTTGCCTTTAGACCACACCGGTTTTTCCGCCTTTTTATGCCATTTCTAAATAAAAAAATCGCCGATACATATTGAGAAAATTGTATCGCACTCGGCGAGCCATAACCGCACGCATATGAGTGCTGTTATGAGTACATTACAGACGCAAAATACAAAAAATGTTTTACTAATCTATGTACTGGAAACTCGTTTCTGATCTCTTCAGATTCTATTAGAAACACAAATCTTCTATTACAAATTTTACTGATTTGTCTGTAAAATCCTGCCTGATCCCTATACTAGGTATATTTATTTCACTATAAAATTTGAATGTCTAATTTAGATTTATATGGTTTTTTTAAGTGATTCTTCTTAGTTTTTATTAATACATACTTCACAAAAATAGATATGCACGTACGTAAATTTACGTAATTACAAAAAAGACTCCACGAAAAAAATGTAGATTAAATTCGTTATGAAATCAAACATCCACCACTTCGAATTTATCCAATAAACTTGTTTACGGATACAGGAGTGTTAAAGCGCAGCGAACGATTTGATAGTTTGTTTTATTTGATCTGTGTTTACTGGTAAAATACATGTCGATAAACTCTTCGTTATTTTCGTATTTGAATTTATACGAGAATATTACATTCAAATCTATTGGAACATTACTTTGAACTGATAAGAAGTAAATAGCAAAATACAATAATATAAAAGCCGTTAGATATATATAATATTTTTTTTTTTTACATCGAAATGAGCCTCTGTGGTCTGCGTGGTAACAACCAATTTCATTTTAGTGTCTAGATCTTGTTCTTGTTCCAGCTTTGACTTACTGCCAGTATCTTCTGAGCCAAACAAGAAGTGCCTGTATATGCTCTTCGGACAAACGTCCTCTCCGTCTTTTGGACGTTGATGCCATTTTAAAACCTGGGTAGTTGTTCACCAATTTTTTTAATTTGTTCCTATCATGAACGTTTCTCCATGAGATATCAATCGGTCTAAGATCATTTTCACATTCTTCGAACCATCTCGACCTTTTTTTCTTAGATTGGATGAAACTACATATTCTTTTAGTTAGTCGGTCACCATCCATCCTCATGAGATGACCGTAAAATAACAATCGTCTCTTCTTAATGGAAGCTGTAATAGGTTCTGTCTTGCTGTACAAGTACTCATTTGCTCTCATTCGCCATTGTCGCTCAACCTCCTGTTACCTACTAATTTTCTGAATATCCTACGTTCTCGTTTTTCCAGCCGCACAGCTTGACCTTGCATATTCATGGTCAAAGTTTCGGACGCATATAAGCCCTTAGGCTTTAAAACTGTATTATAATGTCAGAACTTCTATATAATAGAAATCTCTGGCTCCTATACTCATAGCCTTTTTGTTGCAGGCATTTTTTGTCAGTTGATATGCCTGGTATAACTTCCTTATTATTGACTTTCATTGCTTCTTCTAATCCATTCTACTGGATGACTTGACTGAGATAACTGAAATTCTTGACTCGTCCAATTTTTCCCGCATTGGTGATCATCCATTCTGGTCCATCGTAGATGTTCGTCATATATTTTGTCTTTTTAATAGAAATCTGGTGTCCAAACTTTTCAGCCATTTCCGACAGCCTATTGATCTTGTTGACTGCTGACTCTATGTTGTAAGCTAAAATGGCCAGGTTATCTGCAAAGGCCAGGCCGACAATGTACACCCCTTTATTCTTAGAACCAAGTCTGAATCGCTCTTCATTTGTTTCTTCTTGGGCTAACAGCTTTCTCCACTCTCGAATGACCTTTTCCAAAAACACAGTTGAAAAGGATTGGTGACAAATCCATTTCCTTGTCTTACGCCCGTCCAAATTGTAAACGGTCCTAAGATCTCACCCATAAATTTTATTTTTGACACTTTGTTAGTGAGAGTTTGTTTGATTAGGTGTTTTAATGTATCATCCACCCCAAACCCTTCCAATATATTCATTAATGACTCTCGATCGATGAAGTCATATGCCCTGTGAAAATCAACAAACACGACCACGTAGTTATTTCCTCCAGTTTTTTTTATACCTGATGATGTTCTTTAGGTTAAAGAACTGTTCTGGACATGAACGACTCTTTCGGAAATCAGCTTGATATTCCTCAATTTGTTGGTCAAGATGACCTTCTATTCTGTCCTGTGTTGCTTTGGAGAGTCTTATATGGAACAGATACTAATGAGATGCTCCTATAGTTATTGACATTATCATGACATCATCACCTTGTTTGTGTAGACAATGGATTAAAGCTGAATGCCATTCAGTTAGTATAATCCCAGTTCTCCAGATCTCCTCAAAAAGCTGGACTAATACATCCAGAGTTTCATTATTTGCCAGCTTCAGTAGTTCCACCACTATTGAATCCTCTCCAGCTGCCTTATTATTCTTAAGGTTGTTGATTATCTCTTTGATTTCCTCTTTACCAAGTGGAGATGAGTTTGGTAGTTTGTAGATCGGGGCGCATGCAGGAAATATTTCTTTCGGTTCATCACAATTAAGTAGGTTTTCATAATAACGAAACATGATCGTGCAGTTTTCTCTGTTGGCCAGTCCCAGTTTTCCATTTTCGTCTCTAAGAATTGGGGCTTGGTATCCTTTCAAATTAGACTTGAACGTCTGATAGAAATCTCTGGCATTGTTTCTCCGAAAATCCTGATCGATCTGTTCTAATAGCTGTTTCTCATACATTCGCTTAGTCCTTCGTAAAGTTCTGGCTGCATATTTTCGAACTTCACGGAATACATCAGTTTTCAGGTCTCCTGGTCGAGTTCCACTTTTTCTAGGCATTTGTTCTTTTGGCCACCACCTCATCATAAACCTCATTCCACCATCTATGCTTTCTCATTTTAGCTGTCAGGATTGCAGTATTAGCTGCTTGTTGGATCTTGGAGGCGATGTTCGTCCAATTATGAGATTCAAATGTCAGTTGCTGGTGGTATTCTTCTAATATGATTAATCTAATATGACTAATATGATTGATTGTTTTTACATGCCAAAGGAAGTTCGTCTCGACGCGGATGATGCCAAATACGTAGAAATCCTCCGTACTGACTCCTTTAACCATAGAAGTCAAGGTTCCAAAGCGGCTCACGGCCATGCAAATTTCATAATAAACAACGCCGGTCATCAACCAGGTTGTAACGATTCCTCCCATCTGCCACCGTTTACAGAACTCCATCGAGACGAGTTACAAGAAGACAAAATCCTCCCGGATTGTAGCCACAAGAGAAGCTTCAAGTATTACATCCAATCGTTGGATGAGAAAGGTTGCCAGTTTATTGGGCTCCGTTGTAAAAGTCAAGAATGGTAAATGTAACGACTGTCGAGGAACTGGTAAATGTGCCACGTTTGGTTTACAACCGCCTTCGGTCAAAACAAAAAATAATACTTATTACATGTTGACTAGTGGAACAAAACCTTTTTGTATGTTATCTTATGCTGTAAACATATCTGTTACTGCTGCAGCAACGAGTAAAGACGTTGAAGGATATTTCGATATGTTGCTAGTTGATGAAGATAATTTAATAGCAAACGCAACAAGTAGCCATACAGGGAGGATTCGAAAGTTCATTTCTGGACACATTTACAAGTTCGTCTTTTATGCGACTCCTCCAAGGATAAATAAAGTTAAGGAAACGAAAGTCCGATGGAACTACAAATCGCATAAAGTTTGTGTTTTGTATGATAAAACTATCTCAGTTAGAGACATCAGCATAAGGAGATTATCAATTAAACCAAATTTTGATATAAAACCTAGTGCTATTTGTCCAACTCATAAAAATACGGAACTAAAACCTGGGGACAACGTCGAATTCGTCTTTTGCGAAGGCCTAAAAATTACCTAACAAATGGTCACGATCAAGAACCAGGAATAGCAAAGACCAACAAATGTCCTACCCACCATATTAGTCAGAAAAAATCGACAGAAAAACAGCACTTCGTTACTGAAATGGTAGCTGTATCACCGACACCAACCTTGGAAGAGCATTCATAGACAATCCGTAGCTCTACTATCAAATACAGCGAGAATAGTTCAAAATATGAGCATTTTGAAATAGCTCCCATATCAATTGAAGCAACTATAAAAGCTGCACAACATGATAATACTCCAAAATCTGCCGGAGAATACGCTGAAGCTACTGCTAGTTCCGTAGAACTTGGAACTAAGTCAGCTGTTCGTCCAAATTCTGGAGAAGAAGGTTCTACTACTAGTTCTACTACTACTCGCGACGATCCTTATGCAAAGGATATGAAAGATTTCGAAGATTGTGAGGGTAAGACAAGGATAACTAAGCCTACAAAGAAGTGTGATATCAATTAGTCAAATATTGAATGAGATTTTGATTATGCAGATATAATATATTTGTAAAGCTTTGCAACATCGAAGTTATGCATTTTATTTCTGGTTTACACGGCCTTATTGAGAGGGATGAAATTCATTTTGATTTTGGAGAGGTAATGATCCGAATCGAACTGGGCATCTCTCTGTACTTTAACATTCATTATTTCCTTAATCGCTTAATCGCTCAGTATCGCTACGTGATCAATCTGTTTCTCTCCACACACATTGCCTGGTGATCGCCAAGAATTCTGTTAACTTGGCTTTTGTTTGTAAAATGTTGACATTATCTGAAGATTAAAGGAAGGACACAGATTGACGAGTCTTATCGTCTTACAATACGAGTACCATTCTATTAGTCATCTTGTGAGCTGTATACTTTTCCAATTTCCAATTGTTGATCTGAATTGCGGTTCTATTCCCAGATGGGCATTAAAGTCACCTAATAGGATCATTAAAACTGTTAAACTTTCTCAGGATTACGTTTGTTATCTTCAATGATACCACAGCTGAGAGTTAGGATAGAAAGCCTCTCAGAAGGGCTGAAATGTGGGGCTGAAAGGCTGACATTCATCCAATCTAAGAAAACAAGGTCGAGATGGTTCGAAGAATGTGAAACTCCACGATTGAATTGACAACCATTTTACGAACAACAAAAGCTGTGCTAAGTATAGGCGTGTTCTTACCTATATTGACTGCCCTTTTGCCTTTATAAATCCTGTAAACTCAATGTCCATTATGTCTTCATCTAGGTACCTGGTTGCTTGAATTGCCAATATGGCTATTTCATCCTTGTCCATGATCATCGTCAACTCTTTGTGTTTCCTAACTTTCAATAAAGAATTGACGCTCAAAGTTCCAAAATAATAATTCGGTTTTGTCTTGAATTTAGTATGTGTAGCTGTGTCTTCAAAACATCTAGGTTCAGGCTCCACATAATCCATAGATGATAGATGCCTGATTGATTGCACTCTTAAGAGTGGTAGATTCCCTAAAAGAGGTACTACCTGGGATAGTGTCCTTTTTATGACGACATTCCATGGTGTTTGGTTGTTCAAACTAGTGTGGGTTGGACAAATCCTTCTCGGTAATAGTAGCGAGGTTGAAGCCCCGGATTTTGATAATAGGCCGTTCCTCTGGAGTCAGACGCCCATCGCAGCCGCTTCTCCGAAGAATAGACGCTGCTAAATAAAAATAGTTCGTCTGCTTCATCCATCGTTTGGACATACTTCTAGTTTTCAACCTTCAAAACCGTAGACCATCTTCACCATAACCCTTTTACTCAATTAATCCCGAGCACTGGGCTGCCATATAATAAATTATTATTATTTGTTACAGGGCCAACTAAGCACCACATCAAGATAACTATTTATTTCTTTTTTCCTTCCTCTTCCTCCAACACTCTTTCATTTTCTCAGAATGAGCTTTTTTCTTCTCATCTGACCATTTGACACCGTTTGTTTTCTGTTTGTTTTAGCTTCCTGAAAACCTCTGAATTTTGATTTCTTGTCTGAATTTCTCTCTGTTGAGCAAGGTCTCCTGTTTAATATGCATTTCTTCTTAGTCCTTTTTTGCCTTGCCTCCCCATCCATTATCTTTGTCTGTTTTCCTGTTCTGGAAGAACGAATGGATCTTCTTTGTCAATCTGTCCCCCTCCATTCTCTCTAGATGTCCATCCGTGTAACGCGTCTTTTCCTGATCTCGTTTGTTATTTTAGTGCAGAATGAGTAGTACACTTCCTTATTTGGTCTCAACTCCCAATTGTCATCTTTGTTTTTGATTGGCCCTAATATTTTTCGTAGAATTCTTCTTTCCATCTTTTCCAAATCTTGCAATGCCATTTTGCATCCGGTTAAAAGTAGTGTTTCCGACGTATAGATAACATCTGGTTTTCCAACTGTATTATAATGCCTTAATTTAGCATCTTTAGAAAAACACTCTTTTTATTGAACAAATTTCTCTTTCATGTATTTTTTAATTTTTTCAGATCTGATTTTAATTGCTTCTTTTTTTATGTTTATATTATCACCCAAATATTCAAAGTTGTCACTTTTCTTGATGTTGCCATATTTGGTTTTTAAATTTGTTGGTGGGTAACTTTCATTGGTCATGTATTCCGTTTTTTCGAAAGATACTTGTAGACCTGCCTTCTCAGCTGTTTCCTTCAGTAGTTCTAGTCTTTTCTTTGCATTCTCTAAGGCTTCATCTATTATTACGAGATAGTCTGCAAAGGCCAAACAATTTATTGCTTCTTTCGATCTACCCAACTTTATGTAGTTATTAACTTTTTGTTTTTCTTCCTCCATTCTTTTATAACTTTTTCTAGCACACAGTTGAATAATAATGGTGACAAACCGTCTCCTTGTCGGACTCCTGATACAATTTGGAAGGGACTATAGGTTGCTCCAAGGAATTTAACTTCAGATACTGTGTTTGTAGGAGTTTGTTTATTTATTTCTATCTACTGCAAATTCCTTCAGGGTTTTGAGGAGGGATCGATTGAAGAGGGTTCTCTGTCTATTGAATCATATGCTTTTTTAAAATAGACAAATATTACCACTAACTTTTTATTTCATATTTTCATGTACTTAATTATATGTTTAAGGTATAAATTTGATCTGGGTATGATCTGTTACTCCTAAATCCAGCTTGATATTCTCCAATTGAAAGCAAAGAGCTTTCGCTAATATTTTGTATTCCAAGGGTAGTAATGAAATTCCTCTGTAATTATTCATATCTGTTTTGTCCCCTGTTTATGAAGTGGGTGAATTAATGAAACCTTCCAGTTTTCTGGAATTGATTCAGTGTCCCAGACCTTATCTAGTTTTTCTTTTACAATTGTGGCACCTAGATCTCCACTAGCTTTAAAAATTTCTGCTGTGAGGCCATCTTCACCTGGGGCTTTGTTGTGTTTTAATTGTTTGATATAAGTTTTAATCAAATCGATGCTTGGTGGTTTCGAATTTTCATATACTCAAATGAAAATTCATGGAATTCTAGTTGTTTGGTCGGTTTTTCACAATTCAATAGTACGCTGCCGAGTAACTTACAGTTTTCTTCATTGTTAAGTGCAGGTTTTCCATTATCTTTCCTAAAGCATAGCGACTGTAGAATGTAACTAGACAAACAGTTTTTGAATGTCTTGTAGTAGTCTCTTGTATTATATTTTTTAAAATGCTCTTCTATATTTTTAAGATGCTTCTTTTCAAAGCACATCTTTTGTGCCCTAATAATTTTAACTGCTCCCTTCTTCTCAAATTGATAGATTTTTCAATTACTGCTAGTTTTCCTGCTATAGCAGTTGTTCCAGGCTTTCTTTTTTAGTGTCAGTGCTTCTTCACATTTATTATTCCACCATCTGTGCTTCCTCTGTTTGTTTTCTGAGGCTATTTCAAATATGTTTAATTGTTTCTGTAAAGTTGTTGGCATCAATATTCACTTCCTTCAGCCTCTCCTGCAAATCACATTCCTTTTCAAGTTTCGTTATTAATTCTCTTAGTTCTACTGTTTTGTTTCATGATTTTATGTTTTGTATTTCAGTTGGGTAGTGATCTGAGTCAACTTCCATTCCTCTCTTGACTCCAATGTTCTTGATTTCTTGAAAATTATATCTGGAGATGGCGACATGATCAATTTGAAACTCTCCGAAAATGGCGTTTGGAGATATCCATGTTTTTTGCTTTCTTGGTAGTTTTTTAAAATGTGTTGACATGATTTGAAGATTAAATGACTTTAAAACTTTTCAGAATTTTCTCTTTACCCAATTGTGCATTGAAGTCTTCCATTATAATTATTGTGTTGTTCTTGTGAAGTTTTGACATCCTGTTTTACAGATTTCCCAGAAGTCTTCTACTTTGTCTCGGTTCCTTTTGTTACCTTGATTTGTTGGTGCATGGCAGTTGAATATTGAATAATATTTATTCTTGCATTTCATTGTTATAACAGAGTCTTTGACTGAAGGATTCAAAATCAACAACATTTCTAATTATATTTTTGTGAACTGCGAAGGCTGTTCCTAAAATTCTGAGATTTGAGTTGGAAAGTCTAACTGCCGGTTTTCCTTTAAAAATTCGATAGTTTTCACTATCCATTGTTAGGTCATCAGTATATCTAGTTTCTTGTATAGCTGCTAGTAGGATGTTGTTGCTGTTCAAAAAGTTTATCATTTGTTTGAGTTTACCAACTTTGCAGAGGGAGTTAATATTTATAGTTGTAAATTTATATTTCTTAAATTTCAATTTGAGATAACAAAGGTTTTCAGGATCCTCCAATTGTTCCTTGCAAACTCTCCAGAATCCGAACGTCTGCTTACACTCCTTTCATGAGTGGTGGATTTGCCACCTGGAGTAATATTGGTTTTTACATCACACAACTTAGTTATTATCCTATTTTTTCAATGTGGGTAGACGTTTACCAGAGTTATAACTAAGATTGTTAGTCTTAGTCTGTTCTTTTCCAGCCGGTTAACATGAGGTACCGACGCTGACCAAACACCGCCATATCCGGAAACAGACATGTTACGATTTTTTAATTTAATGTTAACCCTAAGAGCAGGGCTGCCTCTTCTGCCAGTTCCGCCGTTCCGATGATCATCATCTCCGCCTTCGCTACCGTTGAGGACTTCATCGTAATCCTGGCCAGGGGCCCTCACATGGTACTGTCACTCGGGCCAGGTGAGCCATGGATTTTTTTACGAGGTTGTTACTCCTCCCCCCCCCCCCTCTTCCTTCCACATATTATTATATTTCTACTTTTTTTTAAATCCCACAATATATTTTTATTTATATATTTTTAAATCCCACAACATATAATAAATTAATATATAATTTAGTAAATTTAATGAAATAATATTTGGATATAAATTCAATATTTTTTTCATTGGGAATGAATGTCATTTTGTTATCCAGTTTAGAATCTTTTACTCCATCATTTTACATATTTTACTTGCACATAAAAAAAAATTATATTCATTGTATGCTTGAGATGCACTGAAATTGTCGATTTAATTCCGAACGTGTCTTTCTGCAGGTCTCCAGAAATCTCGTAAAGATTTTAAATTACAGAATAAAATAAATTTACATATACGAAATGCTGCATATCGGTAATACATACGAATGATATTACATAAATTAATTTCAAAATTAAAGACTAAATTTATTACACAAATGTTATTGTATTTATTACTAGTTCATTTTTTTTAAGAATTCAGTAACTAGAAACCTGATTTAGACTATAACAAATGTTCAATTAAGTTACAAAACCGGCGCTAAATTCAAATGTAGTTACTTCAATATATAATTGGTAATTTATTAATGGTTTCATTGAATATCTTATTATTATTGATTAAATACACCAAATGGCAACAATAGTAATAAAATACAAACAAATAAATGGAGAAAAGCGCAAAAATCTAAATTATACAAACTGATCAGATGATAATTGTGAATTGACACGGCAGCCATTGACAACTAACAGCTGCAAATGTATGTGAAAAGAAAGAGAGAAAAGAGGCTGATATACAGAAGTAAATATCGTCGGTGTGAACTTCTCCTCCATTTAAGCCAATCAGAGAACAAGGTCAAATAAGCCCTATCTTCTCTGTACTGCATTCTTAAAAAAAATGGGATATAGTCCAGTCATTTTAGTAAAAAAAAAACCGGCCAAGTGCGAGTTGTGACTCGCGCACCGAGGGTTCCGTACAAACTTGTAAGTAAGGTATCTTTTTTTGTGGAGGACGTTACAAGCACATTCAGTTAACTTGACAAGTGGCTCTCATAAAATCACGACCATCTTAGTACCGCTGCAAGCATAACCTCAACATGTCGTTGTCGTACGATGGAATTCTACCCTCTATTTTATTACCATACATCCTCCATTCACTATGAGTGTTTAGGGGTTCTGGAACTTCACTATTTGTTTTTACTGCTCAATTTTGCTTGTATACCTATATACCCTGTATAAAGGTATACAGGGTATTTTTTTTTAATAACGCGAATATTTTTAAACTTATAAAAAGAAAACTTTATTTTAGTATTAGACTTATACACTAACTTATATTAAGATGTAACTATTTCTAGATCTAATATAAACTAATATATTAACTATTTCTAGATCTATTTCGATACTCTTAACATTCAGTTGTTGAATTGACTGCTTTTTGGGCAATTGACTACCAAAAAATATAGGGCGAACGTGATTTAAGTATAATATACTTAAATCATATTATCTACAACATGTTATGTAGATTATGTAGATTATAGTATAGTATTATTATGTAGATTATCAACATATTATGTAGATTATAAAGAAAAATTAGACGAAATATAATATATACAGGATGTTACGGGACTTGAGTATGTCGCATGTCGGTTAGAAACAAGCAAAATTTAGACATAATATATACCCTGTATATATTATATATATAGAGCAGAGATGTTATGGATATGAAATTTCGGATCTGGATGCGGATACGGATATAGGAATAATGTTATACCGGTTTCGGATACGGTTACGGATAAGAATTTTTTTCGGATAATCCGTTAGTTTCGGATAGTTTCGGTTACGGATATCAGATTTCTAAGGAATAATAAAAGTAGAATGCTAATTTGTAAAAAAATTGATTTTATTTCTATGTTATTATTTGTACTACCTACAATCATATGTCATACAACTAAGTACAACAATATAAGTAGGTACTACAATTATCACTGTCATATAAGATATATAAGTTATTAATATTTATAAGTTTTATCTACATAAAAATGCAAAATCATAATTATAATAAACAAAAACAACATTATTCCTTTTTGTCTATTATATATTTTCTATTAGATATTGAAATATATTTATAGGAATTATTACAACATATCAGTAAAAATTATCCGAAATTATTCGAAACTTTTATATCGGATTCGGTTACGGTTACGGATCTCCATAACATCCCTGATATAGAGCGTACGTGATGAAATGCATAACGAATATAAACAAATAAATTTCAGTATAAACAGCTTGGTGCCAACACATACTTTTTAACCTTAGGACCTAACTGTATGCAACCCATATGCTTCTGGAGCCTGACAATACAACTACGACAACATTAGTGTATTGTCATAAGTTTCTAATAGTAAATTCGCATTTTTCTTGTAATTAAACTACATATTTACGGTTTTCAGATTTTTCCCTTTACATGTGCTGTAAGACACCGCTTCTTGCCAAATTTCATGATTCTAGGTCAACGGGAAGTACCCTATAGGTTTTGATTCCCTTGTAAAATCGCAAAATATGCTACATAAACGGTCATATCTTTTGATCGCGTTGACTTACAAGTTTAATTTTTTCGCAGCCGAAAGAGACCGCAGACCCGAGTATTTGTTGAAAATTTCAACTTGTTACCTCTACGCGTTCCTGAGAAAATGGTCTTGACAGACAGACAGACGGACAGACAGACAGACAGACAGACAGACAGACAGACAGACAGACAGACAGACAGACAGACGGACAACAAAGTGATCCTATAAGGGTTCCGTTTTCGGTACGGAACCCTAAAAATTAGACGAAATATAATATATACAGGATGTTACGTGACTTGAATTGTCGCATGTCCGTTATAAACAAGCAAAATTTAGACATAATATATACCCTGTATATATTATGTATATAGAGCGTACGTGATGAAATGCATAACGAATATAAACAAAGAAAATTTAGAATAAACAGCTTAGTGCCGACACATACTTTTTACACAAATATATAATGAAAAGTTTTTACCGTTATGAATAAAATATCGGGAAGAGTAACTCTTATCACAAATTGAATACATTCTTAAAAACACTGATTTTAAAAATTCGGTATGTTTTTACCACAAATAATAATAAGTGTGATATATAAGTAAAATAAAGTTTTATCATAATTAGGGTTTATACAAAAAACGACTTTTTGAAATTTCGATTTTCGAATTTTGATTTTCCGAAAAAACGGTTTTAGCCGGTTTTCGAATTTTTGTCAAAAAAAAATAGAATAGGGAAAAATATTTTATATAATTTATATAAAATAACAAAGAACTAAATCAATATCAAAGCCATAATATAAAAAAAATAAGTATTGCATATTACTTACAGAAAATAACGAAAGCTTAAACAAAAATTCAAATGGTATTTATATTTATTTCACTAAATTTAATTTCTCCTAAGAAAATAGGATTTTAAAAAACAGAAAATATCCACTGAACGGTCGCAAAGTCTTGTTCTTATTTTGGACACAATATTGCCTGAAATTGAGAATACTCGTTCACTAGCTACTGAGCTTGGTTTTATAGTTTTCGGAGCATCAAATGCCAAATCTAAGTTATTGGTTCTTTTATTCGTTGACAAACTAATAGACACACAAAGACACACTAATACTGAGTTTTAGAAGAACCCTCATCATAGCACTGAAAATATTTACCCTAATGCAAATAAACAATCGGCCGTAAATTTCGAATTTACATTTATTATCGTGTTGCTAGCAAATACCATAAAAGTGTCGGCTGCGGTGGGAGGAAAGAGGAGAGAGAAGAATCATAACATCGTACGGAACATAAACGGACTGCGAAGTAAATTCGCATTTTTCTTGTAATTAAACTACATATTTACGGTTTTCAGATTTTTCCCTTTACATGTGCTGTAAGACACTGCTTCTTGCCAAATTTCATGATTCTAGGTCAACGGGAAGTACCCTATAGGTTTTGATTCCCTTGTGAAATCGCAAAATGTGCGACATAAACGGTCATATCTTTTGTTCGCGTTGACTTACAAGTTTGATTTTTTCACAGCCGAAAGAGACCGCAGACCCGAGTATTTTGTACAAATTTCAACTTGTTACCTCTACGCGTTCCTGAGAAAATGGTCTTGACAGACAGACAGACGGACAGACAGACAGACAGACAGACAGACAGACAGACAGACAGACAGACAGACAGACAGACAGACAGACGGACAACAAAGTGATCCTATAAGGGTTCCGTTTTCGGTACGGAACCCTAAAAAGGGGTCAATCTCGGAATCTAACGGAAGAAGCTGAATTTGTGTATATACCTTTATTTTAGCATTACAAATGTTGTCCCAAAAGACGCATATGCCAACATGTGAGCGTCCTTAGATATTCAAAGTCAAAGGTCGCAAAAATCAGTTTTTTTTTAGGATATCTCGTTTTCTCTGCTTCCTATGGTATTTGCATTTATTACGAAAGTTGTAGAGAATAAAATTCTTTACAAATTTCATCTGAAACCTTTTTTTTATACGTCGATCTGTTTTGAGATAAAGGGAGCATTGTATGGAGCGCTGATGAGCAGCTATACGTATCTTAGTGCAAGGTAAACCTGAATCCCAATGTATTATACCGTTTTTTTTCTTAATTACTTATTAAATATTACTTAAATAACAATTTAATACCTTATACTTATATTTATATTTCTTTTAAATCAAATAGTCATCAAATATAACACTTTGGACAAACTTTTCTTTGACATATAATGAATTAAATAATGAAGTAAATCATTCTGAATATATTTTAATGCTTTTCTACTTCAACCCTGTGAATAGGGTTGGGGACTACAAAATGAAACCCTAATGCTGCTTACAACACTTTTATCACCTGCACCAGATTAACTACTCACTTCAATATTATGCAACTGCAAGAATGGTTGTGGTTCGCGTTGTGGTTGCCATAAGTTAGGGATGAAATGTTCTTTAACTTGCGCTCAATGCAATGTAAAAAGAACGGTATAATACTTCGGGATTCAGGACTTACCTTTAAGGTACATATGGCTGAGCGCCCTACACTCTGCGTTCTTTATCTCAAAAACAGTTCGACGTATAAAAAAAGGTTTCAGATGAAATTTGTAGAGAAATTTATTCTCTACAACTTTTATAATAATTGCAAATACGGTAGGAGGCAGAAAAAACGAGATATTCTCAAATAACAGATTTTTGCGACCTCTGAATATTTAAGGACGCTCACATATTTGCATATGTGACTTTTGAGACAACATTTGTAATGCTAAAATAAAGATCTATACAAAAATTCAGCTTCTTCAGTTATATTCGGGGGTGTATTTTTTACTACACAAAAGGTAGAATTCGGGTAATACGATCAACAAAAACAAACTCAAATTCCTCATAAGTCGACGTTTCGATTTAATAATTAAATCTTTTTCAAGACCCACAAAATTGTTACAGAAATTACAAAAAACAAAGTATAAGATGTTTTTAATTACTTACAAAGAAGATGATGAACAATTTATTAAGACGTATAACATCATATAACTTGACAAAAAGTTGTAGATTACATAACAACTACTGTAAAGCGAGCCATGGTCAATCTAATTACGATGGTTAAAAATTATTATTTTATTTGTAAAATGTCGGACACCAAACCGATCGGCACTGCAAGAGGAAACCAACAAAAAGTTTTCGATCTATTGAAATAAATTAAACTTGAAAAAACTGCGAAGGTTCGCATTGGGAACGTTAGTGACGTCAGTGACATTGGAAGGACACCCAAGTCACAAGATCACCAAAAAGATTATTTAAAGACGTAAAAGTCGTCTGGAAAATTGAATCAACCACTACGCAGCAGTTTACCCAAAAACCAAAGTAATACGGAAGATACCCAGATCTTCCTAGAAACAAGGAGCTCAACGACACTCATTTAAGAAATTATATAACAGGTGGAACCACTAGAGAACACAAACAGCAGCAAAAATAGAAAATAAATAGCAAAACAGAAAACTACCCATCCAATCAACTGTGTCTAGACGTCGCCCACTGAGTAAGACCTACTAGCAACTAATTAGGGAAATTAGGGCAACTAATTACTAGTAGGGAGATTGAGAATGGAGATAGAGGCCAAATTAGAGGATAATCTATTCGGTTTTAGGAGGGGCAGATCAACGGTAGAGGCTATGGAAGAGATAATAAAAGCGGTCAGAGCTGCCAAAAACTATGCACCGAAAACAGAAGACTCTTTAGTCACCATCGACATCGAGAACGCTTTTAACTCAGTCCTATGGCATGAGCTGATGGAAGCACTAAAGAAAATGGAAATAAGCAACATCCTCAGAAAAACAGTAGCTAATTACAGAATAGAATAATCTAATATAATAGAAGAATTCTAATCTACAGAATAGAAGAATTTATATAGGTGACAAAGAGGAATTAATGTTGTCCTGTGGGGTTCCGCAGGGGTCAATATTCAAACCATTACTGTGGAATGTATATTATAATGTGGTCCTACAAATTAAGATGTCCCAAGGGGTTAGAATAATCTGCTTCGCGGCAGTGTTGGGCATAATTCAATTAATTTTTTAATTGTGGAATCAAACAATTACAATTTTAATTGCAACTAAATTAATTGCAATTAATTTAATTCAATTAAGTGTTTAATTGTGAGATGTCATTGAAATCAATTGCAATTAAATTCATTAATTGTGGTTTACAATTAATTTAATTGCAATTAAAATTTTATTTGTTAGTTACGATTAACTTGATCATCTTTATTTTAACAATTTTTTTATAACGATTAAAACTATTTGATGAATGTAAAAACTAAAGCAGTAGGGAAAGATGGTCGTTCTGGACATTTCACCTGCACTTCCGGCACCCACCACGCCCCCAGTTCCGGTTTCCACCCCACTTCCAGTTCCCACCCCCACTTCCGGTTCTCGCTCCCACTTCCGGTTTTCATTTCCTACGCCAACTTCCTGTTCCCACCCTCACTACCGGTTCCAGAACCAGAAGTGAGTGAATTTTTGGAACCAGAAGTGGCATTGGGAACTGGAAGTGGGGTGGGGGAACTAGAAGTGTGAGTGGGGTGGATGACCGAAAGTGGAGGTGGAGGGTCCAGAACGCACCATCTTTGCGTACTCTACTAAAAAAACTATATGTTTCTTAAACAATAATGGTCGGCGAAGCTAATGCTCCAGCTAATGGGGAACTAGCCCTTCGGGCTCGTTCCCTGAACGAGCTGTCGCGTTATAAAATCAAACTTTCCGCACTGTAATCTAACTATTTCAGTTAAGCATTGTGGCAAGTGATACATTGGAGTATAACAAACATATCTTCTAACCGACATTTATTAATCGTTAACTGTAATTGTAAACGTGTATCAATCAATTAACGATTGATTAATTGTAATTGCAAAATTTTACAGTTAACAATTAATTAATTGTTAATTGTGTTATCTTGCAATTGCAATTAATTATTTTTAAAATGAGATGTCATGGTTTGAACCAAATTAATAATAGAATTGAAAGTAGGAGATTATCACTACGATATCTTCAAATCTGTTAGTACCTGGAATTACACGGATATCTTCTGTTACTCTTTGGTACACCCCGCTCAAGATGCGTGGTGTGAGCCGTTTGCTGCGCCAAAGCAAGTAACGTGTAATTCCAGCTACTGACAGATTTGAAGTGATTATTATTTTAGTTGTTAGTTGCAATTAAATCTGGAAATTTAATTTGTAGTTGTTAATTGTTGTCACAATTAATTTTTGCCCAACTATGCTTCGCGGATGACACGGCCATAGTAACATGGGCAAAAAAGTAATCAGAACTGATAGCATTATTAATACCATCACGAAAATGAAATTAAAGGTTGAGGAGAGCAAGACGGAAGCGGTAATACTATTCGGGGTTAAAAAACATTACACTGAAAGCCGGAAACACAGTAATCAAAAATAAAGCGACCCTAAAAAATCTATTGGTATGGTTCGACCACAATATGAGGATGGGGGAGCATGTTAGGCCAGCGGCGATAAAATCCGAAAAATCAATCAATGCACTTATAAAACTGATGTCAAGAATTAAGGGGCCATCTGTCTTCAAAAGAAAAATTCTAAGCACCGTCGCGCACTCCATCATGTTTTATGGCGCACAGATATGGGGCGATATCCTCAATTACAAAACCAACAGAAACGTGCTGGGAGCACTACAACGAACGATAGCTATAAGAATAGCATGCGTCTATCGAACAATATCAGCGGAAGCTGTAATGGTCATCGCATCGATCACGCCCATCGAACTCGTGGTCGAAAAAAGGAAAATGGCAACCAGGAAAACAAAGAAAGAAAAAGAAGACATCAAAGCGGATATAATCCAGAAATGGCAAAGGAAATGGACGCAAGACACGGGGAAAGCAGCCTGGACCAAGAATCTCATAAGAGACTTAGGCAAATGAATCACCAGGAAGCACGGTAATGTCGACTACCATCTCACTCAATTCCTAATCGGACACGGGTGCTTCAAAGCTTATCTTAAACGTTTAACGATTTATCATTATATTTATCATTATACGAACGATGACCTCTGCCCCCACTTTAACGTGGAGGAGACAGTAGAGCACACATTTTACAGGTGCTTAAGATGGAACTCAGAAAGAAGTCGGTTATATAACAAGGTGGGAGAACTGACTATAGAAAACACTATAGAGAAGATGCTAAATAGTGAAGAGGAATGGTCGCACATACATAACTTCATAAAGAATATCATAACAATAATAGAAACGGAAGAAAGAACTGGCGGGAAGATCCGAAGGCTTAATGCCTAGGGGGAGAGAGAAAAGCTCCTCCAGGCGACCCACCCTGAAGATAATAATGATTCCGGGGTGGAAAACCAATATCGCCAAGTGGACTAGGGGTTTAGCGGATGAGAGCTCCGCACTCAGGCTGGAAGAGCTTCCCCCAGCCACCATAAAAAAGACGTTGCCCAAGTCAGAAGCCAAGCGTACATATTGCTCAACCCGTCCATGACTTTCCTTGAGTTCATGGCTGCACGGGCGTTATGAATAAAACTCATTTCTAAGAAGTCTCTTAGATAGACGTGGCTCCCTTGCAAGGACTTTTAGGTCATCATAATTGACCCTATGGTCCTTGTCATTACAATGTTTTGCTAAGGCGTAAGAATTGGGTTTTAGTCTGCAATCACTTCTGTGATTGGCCAGTCTGGAGGACAATCTTTGGCCGATCTGACCAACGTACACCAACTGACACTCAGCACACGCTATACGATAGACTACATTTGATTGCATTAACGTGGGGGTTAAGTCTTTAAGGCGACTGAAAGATTTACTGATAGTATTGTGACATTTATCTGCTATAACGGCTGGGCTTTTGTTCTTGAAAATCGATTTGATCCTGAGGGACAGTGATTCTACAAAGTGTAAGCTCTTGAATATTTAGGTATCGCCCACTGCGAGCACCTCAGCGACAGTTTGTCTTGTAGGATTGGAGAACAACTTTCTAAGTACAGTTGTGGGGTAGCTGTTCTTCTTTAGTATATTAAACAATTTATCTATACTATCGTTACGAAGATCTGGATGTAAAATCTTAATTAATTGGCTCGCTTTACAGTAGTCGTTATGTAATCTACAACTTTTTGTCAAGTTATATTATGTTATACGTCTTGTTCTAATTGTTCATCACCTTCTTTGTAAGTAATTAAAAACATCTTTTACTTTGTTTTTTGTAATTTCTGTAACAATTTTGTAGGTCTTGAAAAAGATTTAATTAATAAATCGAAACGTCGACTTAAGAAGAATTTAAGTTTGTTTTTGTTGATCGTATTACCCGAATTCTACCGTTTGTGTAGTAAAAAATACAAATCTATATTCCATAATCTATATCGTAATTAGCAGTAAAACCTTTAAAAATACAAAAACATGGAATATTTGTGTCAAATGAGTAAGAGAATTGGTCTACTCTAGCAATATCACCGTTATTCCTATTAAACATGTGGCTTCTAAGAAAATATAGTTCCGTTAATATGTATTATATATGACATTATATATCATTCGGTTAGACGATTCAACAAGTAAAAAGAGTCTAGCGACGATAAAAAAGACACTTACGAGAAGTTATATAACTTTATATATGTCGACAAGAATGGCGATCTAACACTCACACGTGTATCTATATAACTCAGATGTGCGAGTTGTAAGACAAAAAAGAGAGAACCGAGAGGGAAAAAAAGTGCGAAAATTTTCCGCTCCAGACCATAATAGGCAAGCAATCTAAACTACGTCTGCTGTCATACAAATACACACAAAAAGTAATTTACCGAGTCAATAGAACTGCAATATCGTGATGGTTTGGATTCTTGATATCCTTTGGGTTCACTGTTTGCTGCCAGTTGCAGAAACTGGCCAACGTTTTCTCCGCGTCTGGATTAATTTCTAGATCAATCTCTTCTTCCTCCTTCTCCAAGTACATAATCCTAACGATAACGATATCCATTTGGTTGCCGCTGCTTGCATCGTGATAGTAATCTGATACCTGTAATTAATTGAGAATTATTATTGGCTTTCTTTAACATAAACGGGTTACGCAATCCCATTTAATTAAGATTTAAGGAAATGTGTAACAACGACTACGCGGTAGGTATAATTAATGCATTCTTGGAATTTATTGGCCGTCAAGTTGTATGTTATTAAATCGCAATTATGTTTTCTGGAAAAAGATTCTAAGGGAATAATTATATGTTTATGCATAATGCAACGGAAAAATGTTTTTCCTTCTCTCGTGCGGTTCTAAGAAAGACACACGAAGATATATCACTTTTAGATCATACGATAAAACCAACTCATATATAACAACTTGTTGATATGCATCGCTAATTGTAAGTTATAGTAATAAAACCATTAATACTTCCTTACATGCAACATTGAACAAGATTTTTTTTTTAATTTCACCAATTGTGAATCAACTTAATCATATTTAATGGAAAGCCGTGATTTGAAGGCCATTTTTTAATCTAGAATAATCCTGTACAATGTGGATATGTAAAGTCGCATATTCATATAATTATACTAATACCATATTCATGATAGTCATGATGTATAATTCATAGTCGGTATCTTTGTGGAAGTCGAGAAACTTTTTATCAGCAACAATGAGCGTCTCTAAATATCTATGCACGCTATCGTAGCCCCTTTTATTTTCAACCCGCGGTTCTTGCTCCTCGTCTAGCATGCTCTCCCGTAAACGACTTTTCCACGATTCCTTCCAATCTCCTGTTGTCCCGCAATGTGGTCCCGAATATTTCTGCGAGCGTTCGTAAACCATATGCAGATGTTGACCTCTTTCATTCGGAACGTGGTCAGATAGAGGTTCTACAAAATATTTACGACCATTTGACCTAATATAACCAACCTAAAACAAATTATAAATATATTGATATATGAAAATATATACGACATTCTATTGTGTTACTAGTCCATCGCAAGTTGATATTGCGACTCTGGATTTAGGATCAGCCCTTATTTTTCCCGTGAAATGACAAAGCCGCTTATCAGTTAACCTATCTATTTGTGTGTCCTGTACTTTTCGGTTTCTCCTTTCCACGACGGCATCGGGTGCTATTAAGACGTGGTTGGGGAGGAGTTCTAAGTGGTGCTCCTTGTCGTTAAACGTAACGCCGTAATGCACAGAATCTTCATCTTCCGAGCTTCTTTTCTTCCTGATTTTCTTTTCGTCGTATTTGAAGTAGTGCGGAATTGAAAACGTGAGAAATTGTCCCTCTCTTGTTAATTTTCTCGGGACTAGAAGCTGATAATTTTCAATATCTCTCGTGTACCTGCCTTACATTACAAAAGGGAATAATAAGTGGAATACTTATAAAATACACTCAACAGGCACTCTTTAGAAATGTCAAAAAGTGTCTTGGAATGAATAAATTATACAGTGGAGTATAATTGCACCTGCAAAGTGGATGCTATAGCTCTATATAATAGAAATTCTTGAGTTTTGAAATTAAGATTTTTTTCAATGATAGATTACTTTGTATTTAATATATTTTTTAACTAAAAGGTATGTAAAATACCAGTAAGTTATTTTTTTTTAAATACTTATATGCGCTTTATAATACAGGGTGTCCACAAAAGAATCATCAGGTTTTAAAAAGATATATGTAATTCACAAAGTTTTACATATATAATATTAAATGACACATGAAATTAAAGGTAAAATGTTTAAGTTTAAATCGCGCGCTAACAAACTTCGCATTAAACGTCCAAATGGCAGCACGAACTAAATATGCAAAATGGCGAGTAAACAGCAGAAAGCGTTATGTGTGGTAGAGTAGGCAAGAAGTTTATCGGTTGTTATGGAGAAACGTGCATTTCGAGGACGGTACAGAACAGAACCGCCAGGTCACCAGAGCATTCTGCGATGGTATCAACAATTCCAGGACACTGGTTCCATTAGCATATATAATAATCCTTTTTTCTATTTTGCGACTGTAATGAACTCATAACAGCACTCATATGCGTGCGGTTATGGCTCGCCGAGTGCGATACAAATTTCTCAATATGTATCGGCAATTTTTTTATTTAGAAATGGTATAAAAATGCGCAAAATAGAAAAAATACTATAAAAAAACTAGTTAGTAACGCGTTTTTCAGCACTTGCCCATTAGAACTTGTTTTCAGCACTAGTCCTCCTCGCTACGCTCGTCGTTTTCCAAACTTGGACGCGTGCTGTAAAAGCGCGCTTACTTAACTCGTCCTTTAATATACTATATAGGCATAAATGTAAATACACGACAGTTCGTACATTAGTGTGACATACAAAAGAATAAAACAAAAAAGAAAACAAAAGAACAAAAAACACCAGAATGAAACGGAAAATAAATATATCCAAATTAATAGAGAAAAAATAAACTGTTCATACGTTCTTAGATCCTGTTTAAAAATCTTTGTATAATTTGTTGCATTGTATTGCCTGTTTGAAGAAATCAGAAATGATGTTGACAGAAGAGACTGTTTTTTACTGCATGCAGATTCACATTATTATGTTGCAGTATTACATATTGATGAACTCAAACGAAAGATATTTTCATAAGTATAGTGTCGTAGTGTCATAACTTTGTACAACGTTTTATGTATCATCAAATCTCCAATGTTTCGTGTGTCATCCGTACAAAGCTAGTTAATGCAGGGGTCTGCAGACTTTCAAGTGAAATGAAGAGAGCCAAGTTGATAACAAAAGTAGCAGAGAGTAAATTTTCGTCATTTAAAAAAAATATATATTCTGTTTATCTTATAGGGCAGATAGGGGAGGGATAGGCAGTCGGGAGACATGGGCACCCCCTCGTAATTCCAATTTGATTGTAGTTTTTATTTTATCATTGGGTTGGTAGTTTATTTTGTTCACTGGTAACTCTGTTTATCCATATACTATTTGAGATTTCGTTCAATTGTCGCGTCCAAACGCTTTATAAGTTTAGGTGCTCGTCAATGTAAATATTTTGTTGTGGTTTCGCAGTTAATAAATGAGGAACCAGCGAAAGGTATAAGAATTTTTTATTTTCTTTCTATTGTATATTTACTAACGTATAAATTTACCCGTAAGTCACGCCAAAATATCTATCAAAAAAACCTCATGACATAGTTAAGTTTAAAAAGTATGCAGAGGGAGCAATGGCCAGTTATTTTGAGGGAGGTTTGGGCATGCCCAATGTTCCCATCTTTAATTAACTGATTTAATTAAAATGTCCAAATTAATTAAAATTGCAGAAAAATGCCGTTCGTGTAGAAAAATAAGGGTAAGCGACGCGAAATTCCACAAGACACAATATTAAGAAGTGGCAGAAGGTGGTAAGATAAAAACAACTGCTGATAAATATGATATCCCTGATCAAACTTGCAACTTGCAAAAATCCACTTTGTTGATTACGTTTGTGATTTATACACTGTTTAAGATTATTTAACTTTATATTTTTGATTTATATCATGGATATTGGGTGTTTTAAACATCATGCCCAAACCTCCCATAGGGGGTACCCGAACCTCCCTACCATAGGGAGCATTGGGCACAATTGACATGTTTCAGACATTCTCTTGTAACTTTGAGAGTGATTATAATTTGTATACTGTTATTTGCAAACAATCTTGCCAAATGAATGGTGCACTTGACCTAGGCAATACATATTTGATATATTAAAAAAAATGCTTTTTTATTACCTATTATGTGAGTAAGTGCCCATCTCTCCCCTACGTCCCCTATCTCAATTAATTATAATGCAATTTTATTGTATCATATCTCATTTTATCTTCTTCTTTTTCTGTTGCCTTACACCCATGTGCGTTGGTGAATTTTCATTTATTGAACAATTAATGTTTTCTTTATTGCTACTTGGCACATGTCACCAAACTTTTTGATTCCGGTCCAGTTATTGATGTTCCTTAGCCATGATAGGTTTAGCTGTTTACGTCCGATGCCGCTTCTGCCTTCTATCTTTCCTTCGAGTATGAGCTGAGGAATTCGATATTTTGGCCCCCTTGGCATGTGATTTAGATACCCAATTTTGCGCTACTTTATGGTATTGAATAGTAATCTGTCCACTTCTCAGCACCTCTTCTTTGGTAATGTGGTCCACCCATGGGATGCGGAGCATTCGTCTGAGTGCACATCTCGAACTGGATCTTGTTAATGGATGCTACTTTTATCGACCAGGTTTCTTCTCCATACACTAAGACCGGCCAAACGTAGCATTTGACCATTCTGTGGCGGATTTCTAAATGGAAGTTTTTATCGCATAGCAAGGCACTTAAATTGTTGAATCCCTGTCTGGCTTGTTCTACCCTACCCTTGATCTTTTGTAGTGGGTCCCATCTATCGTTTACTAGTCTTCTTCTTCTTTTCTCTGTCTTTTCCTATATCACCTAGGGTCGGTGTTGCTTTGTTGGATTCTTCTTCTCCATAAATCCAATGCGTCCTCCCTCTTTCAACCTTTTTCTCTCAAATCCCCTGCTACCTTGTCTTTCCATCTCATTTTTGGTCTTCCTCTCTTCCATGACCCCTCTATTTCCAGCTTTTCAACTCTTTTTCCCACGTAGTCCTCCTCCCTTCTATGCACATCTCCAAACTACCTTAGCCTGCTTTCTTGAACCTTCTTTCCTATGGATCCCGCACTGCTCCTCTGATGTGATTATTCTTTATTCTATCTTTTCTTGTTACCCCGCTCATCCACCTCAACATTCTCATGTCTGCCCCTTCCATCTTTCTCCCATGTGCTTTTGTGATCGGCCAAGTTTTCGCACTATATAGTATAGAAGGCCTCACCACAGAATTGTAGAGGTTTCCTTTCCTCCTCTAGATGACCTTCTTGTCACACAGTACTCCACTCAATTTCTTCCAGTTCATCAATCCACTATTTACCCTGTGTTGTATTTCAGACTCCAGCCCTCCATCACTGAATATATGACCCCAGATATTTAAACTTCTTGGTCGATGGCAGTTCTTCTTCCTGCAGGTTAATACATAGATCATAGATCTTCAATCTGCCGTTTACTAGTGTGCCTAGCTATTTCGTGCTCGTAGATCTTTCGATTGTTTCTCCCTCTACCGTGATGGACGCTCCTACCAGATTGAAAAAAAAACAACAAATTATAAAACCCATTATTAGATACATAAATTACCCATTTAGAGCGCCTCCTCTAATCCTGATTCCTCTAGGAATTACAGGAGCTGGGTGCGATTCAAGGCCTGCAGCTCCTCTGTGTTCAAGCAGTGAGCCTCGAGGTATATCTGTCTCTTGCGGAGTAGTGCTCCGCAGTCTTTGAGCAGATATATGGTAGTTTCCTCTGCTGAACCACATAATCTGCATCCGTCATCCTCTTCTAGGCCTGGGGCCTTGAGATGTTTCATACGTCTGCAGTGTCCCGTCAGAATTCTAAGCTTGTTCCTGCTTAATTTCAGACAAGGTTTTGTTCTGTTCTGGTTAAAAGATCCCAGCGTCACTTTGGAGAGCCTTAGCCCTGGAAGTTCTTTACAGGTTTTCATCCAACAAATAAAAAGAAACAAAAAAAGCCTGTAACCCTGTCGTTTTCACAAGAGATGAGCATCGGATCCTATCGTCCCATCCCATCCCATCGTCCCATTGTATGGGATAAGTGGTATGAACGTCGCGTGGGATGGGACGGAATGGGACGACAATTTTGTATAGGACGGAGTGAGACGGATTTTGATAATATAGTAAATCTAGTTCGTGCATAATTAATTGCTTTCATATACGAATCTTTTTATTCTCTTTTGTTTCTATACACAAGTTGGCTTCCGAATACAAATCATTGTATTTTTGTTAGCTATTTCTAGATGTTGTTTTTTTTGCAGCGCATAACGTTTATCGTGCAAATGCGCAAAATTTTAATACATGTTCAGCTCAGGAGATTTCTGAGATAACGATGTAGTTCCTGAAAAATCTTCCGATCCGTTTGGACGAAAAACAAAATGGGATGAATGGGACAGGCCGCGCAACCGGGAGTGGATGGGATGAATGGGATGGGGCGAAAATTTTACGTTTAAGGGATGGGGCAGTGAGACGAAAATGTGATGGGATGGGACAGTGACAGGGATAAGTCCCACGGGATGGGATCAGGGACGAGAAACTCTTCCAATGCTCATCTCTACTTTGCACATCGATATTTTTTCCATGTACACGAAACCCGAGCCACTCTCATCCATAACCTTCTTCCAGTTTTTCGCCACTGACTTTTCCTCTTCGCTCCATTCACATTTCTTACACCGTAACACCCAATGCTCCCACAGCTCCTCCCCTTCTCCAAATGCTCGACAAGTCCTATCTGTTGCAGCCATCCAATATCTTCTACCCCTTTCCTCAATACCGCACCTAAACCGGGCAATCGTTGCCTGTGGGGCTTTAGGATTGACTAGATACTCTGGACATCTGCCAACAACTTGGATTCTCTGTAAATCTGGAATTTGCTGCAGACTCTATTATATGTACAATCATCCATGTGTCTTTGTCTCTCTTGCAACTCTATCTCCAGTAGTCTATCTGCCAGAATCCTTTCCAACATTCCCTCATTCATCATTCTCTCGATCTCTTTTTGGTTCTCCAGGCATCCCCATTTTGTTTCCTTATTACTCCCTTTACCCTGCTTTCTTACCACTTTCAGAAGTTCTTTCACTATTCTTTCACATCCCGCACTTCTCCCGCACTATTCACTTTTCTTTCAAATTTAGCCACTCTCATAACCGCGTTGTTTGCCACCTTGTTAAAATTTATTTCTTGTTGAACGATGTACGAGGGGGTGGACTTTGCAGAGTCTAACTTTTCTAGCTGCATGGCTCTCTTTGTGAACTGTAACTGCACTATGTCGTTTCTTCTTGTCTCTTCTGTCGTTTACTTCTTTCGCACCCCAGATTTCTGTCACATACATCATAATACTACGTACGCACGCCTTCCATACAATCATTTTCGTCCTAAAAATTTTCGCCATTTTCGCCCCTCCCGCTTGTCCCAAGCTTAGCTTTCTCTCGAGGTCCGTAGTATATAGATTAAATAGTAGTGGACTTAGATTGTAGATATGGTGGTGACGACTTGTACTGCGACCTTTATAGATCTATTGTACCCCACCCTCCTCCTCCAAGCGTAGGTGAACTTACCCATTTAGAGCGCCTCCTCTAATCCTGATTCCTCTAGGAATTACAGGAGCTGGGTGCGATTCAAGGCCTGCAGCTCCTCTGTGTTCAAGCAGTGAGCCTCGAGGTATATCTGTCTCTTGCGGCGTAGTGCTCCGCAGTCTTTGAGCAGATGTATGGTAGTTTCCTCTGCTGAACCACATAATCTGCATCCGTCATCCTCTTCTAGGCCTGGGGCCTTGAGATGTTTCATACGTCTGCAGTGTCCCGTCAGAATTCTAAGCTTGCTCCTGCTTAATTTCAGACAAGGTTTTGTTCTTTTCTGGTTAAAAGAAGTTCTTTACAGGTTTTCATCCATTGTTTCTTCATCTAAACTTTTGTGGTTGCTGTTCACACTTATGACGCTAAAGTGTTCCGGACCCATAAAGGGGTTACTTCGGCTTCCTCGTTTCCGTCTATAGAAGTGTGTCCTGGTACCCAGTATAGCGTTACTTTATTATCTCTGCCAAGCTTGTTTAGCTTCCCAACACAGTCCCATACCGGTTTAGCTCTGATGGTGTATGAGCTTATAGCCTTAATGGCCGCTTGGCTGTCTGACAGGATAGCAATTAGTTTTTTGCGATAATTCCTGTCGAGGTTAAACTGTGCACATCTTTCGATTGCGTGTACCTCTGCTTGGAAGATACTTGGGGAAGTTCCCATGGATTCGAAGTACTTGGTACGAGGTCCAAATACTCCTCCCCAGTACTCCCAGTAAAAGTTGTCACCAGTACCTTCCTTTGTCTTCGAACCATCTGTATACCACTTGATAGAATTTTGCTCCATGTGGTATGCTGAGGATTCGTCGCTCTAATCGGCTTTACTACTACACATTGCTGTGTAGTTTTTCACGAAGTGCTATTTGCATACCATTTCGTATTTTGGTGCTTTAGCCAGGGGATCTTGGCAGCGAGGCTGTTTCGGTCTCTGCTCCCGATTATTTTACCTCTGCCTATTCCTTCCTTGCTGAACCTTACAATCTCCGATCTGGCGGCCCTTTCCACCACAAGGTGCAGCGGAGTCAGATCGAGCAGCAGCTCCATTGCTGCTGTCGGAAACGACCCCCATCGCCCCCGTGATGCAGACATACGTCAGTCTTTGAATCTTCTCAAGCTGTTTCCTCATAGAGGCCAACTTGGTTCTACTTCCCCATGCAACTGCCCCATAAGTGATTGCAAGTCTCACTGTCATGGTGTACATCCATCGCAGGATTGTGGGGTTACAACCCCACGTTTTTTCTGCAAACCATTAGGGTGGGTTTGGCTTTACCTTCCGCTGCCTCAACGTGTCTATTCCAAAGGAATAGACCCGCGGGACTTAACAAGTGGACAAGAGACAAGTGGACTTAACAGGCACCCTTGTTTTAGCCCTTTCCTAAACTTAAATCTTTCAGATAGCCTTTCACCTATCTTCATTCTACACCATGTTCTCTCATATAGATGCTCAATGCTCTCCCTGATCTGTTGCGATATACCTTTCAGCCTTATATATTCCCACTTTTTTTTTCTCAATACTGAGTCATATGCAGCTTTGAGGTCAACAAATACCGCGTACAATTTCCCCTTTGGTTTAACTATTTCTCTTTGAATGATATAATTCAATATGTATATCTGTTCGGTTGTTACGCGTCCTTTTCTGAAGCCAGCCTGTACCTCTGGGATCTGATCCATTAGTAAACGTAAAAGTACCGGAAGACCACGCATTTCTGATGAAAGACTGGAGGCAGTCAGAGAACGTTTCACGCCGCAAGTGCCCGCAACAGTCAACTCGCAGTGTAGGTCGTGAACTTGGTATTCCATATCAAACTGTATGGAAGATTTGGCGACGGCGATTGCGATTCAAACCGTATCGTCTACAGATGATACAAAGTTTACGGCCCGACGACCATCTAAAGCGAACCAATCTTTGTATTGCAATGCAGGAAGCGATGGAGGATGACGAATTTGATAACCGCCTAATGTTCAGCGACGAGGCGGCATTACATTTAAATGGAAAAGCGAACCGTCACAACATTCGGATATGGGGCACGGAAAATGCTCATATAATTCTGGAACATGAAAGGAATTCCCAAAAATGTAATGTCTCCAAAACAAAAGTGTACGGACCCTTTTTCTTCAATGAACACACTGTGACGGGCAGTTTCGCTTGTTTCCGCAACTGACGATTCCAACAACTTCATATTCCCACAAGATGGGGCTCCACCTCATTGGCATAATGAAGTGCGTCGCTATCTAAACGAGAAACTCCCTCACCGCCGGATTGCGCGATGTGCTGTACAGGACTTGGTATTGTTCAGCTGGCCTTCCAGGTCACCCGATCTTACGGTTTGCGATTTTTCTTTCTTTGGGGGTACATTCAAGATAGGGTTTACGTGCCACCAATGCCATCAACACTGAGTGAACTCCGAGAACGCATTACTGCTGTTGTAAACTGCATCGATGGCGGCACATTTCAGCGTGAGTGGGCAGGACTGGACTACCGTTTAGGCGTGTCACCAGAGGAGCCCACATCGAACATTTGTGATGGTATAATTTAAAACTTGGTACATTTTCCATCTATTTTCATGTGTCACTTAATATAACATACGCAAAACTTTGTGAAATATATATTTTTAAAACCCGATGAATGTAGACACCCTGTATATACTATTAATTGATGAATTTCATTATAGTTTTAAAGACATGGGGGTGAATAATAATCCAACAACTGATCAATTTGTAATGTTGTTTAACAATTTATGGGCTGAATTATTAATATAGTGTTTATAAATCGGGTAGATAAATGTGTTATAAATGGTCGATTGGTAATTTGTGTGTAACAATTTAATTAATTCAACGCTACACACATTTCTATGAAAATAGTTGTGGGTGGAATAATGGGCCGGATTCCATTGGCTACGTCTCGCCATTAACCCATTTTCATGACAAATCAAATTGATAACTTGTTTGACGACCGCGATTATCGCACAAATGGTAAACAGCAATTAGTCGCAATTAACGTTTAACAGACGCTTATATGGATGCCACATGGTTATAATTATGATCAGCAATGGCTGGCTGCCCCCTTCTCAATCATCAATTATTATCGCAGAAACTTTCATTTTAATGTAAATCTAATTTACATAAAGCAATACTTAATCAACATTGGACATGCAAGATTTACCTCCGCAGAATCTAATATTTATAATTATTAAATCAACCACGTTATTTCCATAAAACATTGTTATTAAGACTATAACTTATACAACGAAAGCATATAACTAGCATCGCATAAAATGAGTCATTTTATTTTCTAATTATATATTATCAAGATTTTACGTCATTTACACAAAGCTTGTCGCGGTTTAATTTGTATTCAAAATGATTATTTTACAAAATGCTTCCTGTACTTCCAAAATCTTTCTAATCTCAATTGTAAGACTAATCGCACTTTTCTTATTTTTTTCTTCTTTAAATGCGAAAAACTAGAAAAGGTAATTTGCCTTAACTTCCTTTTGCACTTAGTGTCATGAATACGGTCAACAAAGAAAAAAGTAGTTTTTGTCAGGAACTTTTTCGTAGCTTCTCCTTTATTTGGTTCATTAGAAGTTCAACCGACCTGTAACTTTAAGAATCACTTGTTCGCCTACTTGTCGTATAACAGACCACAAGAAACTAACAATAAGAAATTTATTTAAGAAAAAAAATCTGAAATATTCAAAACAGGCGAAACTGTTTTATAAATACGTGAATGATTTTTATCACAAAATGAGGTGTGAAGCGTGAATTATAATTTTTGATGAACTTGAGTAGTTATTAGTAAACAACATTGTCTTACCATGTATAGTGGGATTGCAATGGGTAAGGCAGCAAAAATTAAATAGGAATAGCACGCTTAAAAACCCGAGACACATCACAATCTACACATTTAAAAAATGCCTTTGACAAAAATGCCAACTGTCACAATAAAAATAAATTTTAATTTAAGATACAATTCTCTGACACTTACTTTTTTCCGTTAATAACAAAATTTATTTTTAAAGGTGCAGCGTTATTTATTTATCACCGTGATTCATCACAAATAATAATGATGTTAATTAAGCGTTAGCTGATATTTTATAAAAATAAAATATGGATCAAATAGATCCGCTTGGCTAATAATATGATTGATATAAAAATAAAAACGACATAAAACACGATCTGTCTGTTCCATATTTATACTAATTGCGGCAATAAAATTGTCTCATATTGAATCAATAAATCTTGATTTACTTATTGACTTAAATAAAAAGGATATTTACGTGTCTCTCGGCAGACATGTACCATATATCATAAGCAAGCAGACAAGCATTCATTGGGAATGTGAATATCAATTCGTTCGACACCGTTTCTAGAAATAGTTTTCATACAGTCGTTTATTTATTCATGCTAGGGGACTTTGGAAAACTAAACATAAAGTCTACTTTAGTTAATAGAACTTCTACTAAACTAACAATAAGTATATAACGTGAACGGAAAAGTGAAACTGAAAGATATTGAACTTTATAATACATCCATACCTATTTGCAACTGGCTTTAATTACCTGCAATGAAAAATTAAACATATTTATCTTAAAAGGTCATAATTTATGGGCGATAAAGATTTTAAAAAAATGTACGTACTTATTACCTACGTCAGGCGAATTACCTACATTTTACATGCAGTGGACATTTAGAAAGAGCTATCCGGGAGTTTATCGGGGCAGTTACTTCACACAAAATGGTTAACGAGTAAATTTATAACTTCTCACATATATTAAATATTATTTTTAACAGATAATGAATACTTCGTAAATAAAACGATTCTACTAATTGTAACAAAAATATTATCACATCCAAATTAAACTGCAGCTACTCCAGGATTTTAAGCACTTAACTAACTTCGAGATTGATAGATTGTAATAAACTAGCTTTATTACTAGCTAGTATAAACTAACTTCGAGATTGATAGATTGTAAAATTAGATTTCTTCCATTCTGACATAGCACGTTTTATTTGCCAGAACCACCAATGGACAGTGTAAATATTGACTGTTCTTACTTTTCTTTAATTCCTACTATAGGATAAACCTATCTACTTTAGAACTCCCTCTGTCGCATAATACTTGATAGTTTTCTCCTCTTTTCTTGTCCCATATTACTGGATATGTTTCTGTAGCGACAACGAGCGGTTCCATTTTTATTTCTTAGTTTACGAGGGCATTACAATAATTACCCAAATATTTTCGGACAATTTCCGAAAATATTTTATTAGGGTCGGTAATGTAATTCTCAAGCAGATAAAGAAATATTTGTATTTTTAGTTTTACGAGGGCATTACGGTGATTAATGATGAAAGATGGAAACTGGACAACCTCATGTACAGAAACGCTGGAGCTACTCAAGATACACACTTTCCAAACAATGGAATAAGTGCAGTGGGTGGACTCCACCATAACTGCTCCACCTCGGTATCTGGCTGACAGAATTGTAGGTGGAGATAAGTTAACCTGGAGCATCAAAAGCTTCAAACCCTTTAAGTCACCTGGACCTGACGGGATCAGTCCAGTTGAGCTGCAAGAGGCCATAGATATAGTTACACCTTGGTTGGAGACTATGTTTAAGGCATGTATAAACCTCTCATACATCCCAAAAATATGGAGAGAGGTCGAAGCGGTCTTCATCCCAAAAGGAGGAAAGGCCTCACACACCTCCCCCAAAGACCTGAGACCAATCAGCTTATCATCGTTCCTGCTAAAGACACTTGAAAGACTGATTGACTTGCACATGAAGGAAGCATTACACCCTGAAATGCTGTCAATGTCTCAGCACGCATACACAAAGGGGAAATCCGTGGAAACAGCACTCCACGCCTTGGTAAACCAGATAGAGAGCTCGATGAGGCATAAGGAGTTCACGATGGTTGTCTTCCTCGATATAGAAGGGGCATTTAACAACGTGAAGCTTGAAGCCATATAATCAGCCTTAACTGGACTAGCTATGGACAACGCTCTATGTCACCTGATCGGAAAAATGCTCCGTGAAAGGAACATTAGGGCCACAATGGGAGAATCCCACATAAGACGGAAGGTGAGTAGGGGAACCCCACAAGGAGGCGTCCTCTCACCATTGCATTGGAACATCACGCTAAATGAGCTGCTCCTCCAACTTAGGAAATCCGGCTGCAGGGTCGTCGCCTATGCGGATGACGTAGCAATAGCGGCCTCAGGGAAACACCTCAATACAATATCGCAACTTGTTGAAGGGGCCCTATCGAAACTAGCGCAATGGTGCAAAAGGTGTGGCGTAGATGTCAACCCGGCGAAAACCGAGCTAGTCGTTTTCACAAGGAAACACAACCCAGAATTCAGGCTCCCGATGCTAAAGGGCACTGAACTGACGATCAAGGAGAGCGCCAAGTACTTGGGTCTCATACTAGACCGAAAGTTATCATGGAAGCTCAACATAAACGAAAGAGTACGGAAAGCAACGGTGGCGCTGTACTCTTGCAAGAGAGCGGTGGGGAAATCCTGGGGCCTCAACCCCAAGATTACCTTCTGGCTATACAGAGCCGTAGTTACACCAATACTCTACTACGGCGTTTTCATATGGTGGCCGGCACTTAATAAAAGAATCCATCAAATGGCGCTTACAAAAGTGCAGAGAATGGCGGCGCTCATGATAACGGGAGCCATGAGAACGACGCCTACGAAAGCCTTGGAGACAATCCTGGACATAGCCCCGGTCGATTTAATGGGCAAGCAACTTGCCATTACCACAGCACTTAGCCTAAAGTCAGTGCGAATGTTGACATCGGACTATCGTGGACACGCCGAAATAATCAATGAATTTAAAGGAGTGCCCAAAAACATAGACCGATGTCTAGCAACACCTGCTTTTGGCAACAACTTCTCATACCACATACCCTCTAAAGAGGAGTGGATGGAAAAGAAAGAGGTACCAGCAGGACACACGCAGGTCTTTACAGACGGCTCACGGAGGGAGGATAAAGTGGGCAGCGGAGTTTTCTCCAACGACCTCAACCTCAGAATTAGCTTACGCCTGCCAGACTACTGCAGCGTTCTACAGGCAACCGCCATAAAAGGGGCAGCAGAGTGGCTGATGGTAAACGGGGACCCTGGTGAACAGATCCACATTAACACCGATAGCCAAGCTGCTCTCCGGGCAATTACTAGCGTGTGCACCAACTCAACAGTGGTCTCTGACTGTCGGAGAAAGCTGAATGAGATCGCAGCAGACACAAACGTGAGACTCATGTGGGTACCAAGCCACAGCGGGATCCCATGTAACGCAAAAGCGGATGAGCTTGCAAAGAACGGCACAAGCCTGCACTCAACCGAAGTATTACAGGGTATTGGTATTCCATTTGCCTCGTGCAAGGAGACCATAGCCGAAATAACCTCGAACCTAGCGGAGCGAAGGTGGAGGGATGAAGACACCTGCGAGGTAACCAGGCAAATATGGCCTCACCGAAACAGGAAAAGAAGTACCAACATCGTCTCTCTAAAAAGAAACTATATCAGACTGGCAGTGGGAGTCATCACGGGACACTGTCCCATTGGCAAGCACGCTGAGAGACTGGGCATAGCGAAGCGGGACTACTGCAGATGCTGCCTGGACGAGGAGGAAGAGGAAAGTGTACAGCATTACCTATGCCAATGCCCCTCTCTGACCGCAACACGATTGCTCTTCTTAGGCCGACCTTTCTTGGATGATTTCTCTGACCTCGCATCACTAGATGCGCAGACTCTCATGAGGTTCATCCACTGCTCGAAATGGTTTGACAAAATCCCCTGCGGAGGGTTGTACTCCAAGTACCGTGGTAACACAACGGGCCCATCTGAGGCCTATGTGAGCATTAGCTGCCACTTAAACCTAACCTAAGGTGCTTACCCAAATATTTTCGGACGAATTTCCGAAAGTATTTCATTAGGGTCAATGGTATAATCCCCGGGGAAATTACGACAAGATGTTTTTCCCGAGAATCGGTAATCGCCAAAACAACAAATATAGAATATATAAAAAGCCGAATATAGAAAAATAATCACCCCCAGATGAGGAACCAGTATACCTGGACATAACATAAATACCTGGACCCCCGAACAAGTAAGACAGTAAACGACTACAGGCAGGCGCAAACAGTCATCAAGTCGACTTAGTTCAGTTCAACAGTGAGGCGCAACCAACTAACAAGTCCAGTTCAGTCCAGCCAGTGGACCAAGTCAGAAGTCGACTCCAGTTCAGAGAGTACAGCTCCACTCATTCCTTCAACAGTGTTTGTATCTCTTGTACATTTGTATGTATATCGTCCATGTAAATAAATTCCTCTGCAAACCGTGAGTGATACATTATTCTACCGCGTATCACACCCGCATTTCTTTTAAATTATTTTTTTTACAAAAAACTTAGTATATTTCTATTTAAGAGTAATTTATTTTTTAAAATGATAGTTCTACTGCATAAGTACATCAAAAAAATTGTATTTGTGAAAATGATTTTTTTTATTAATTTAAACGTGCTATTGTTGATTTAACCTTCCTTGGGCATATGTGGTTGCTTGTAATTGTTTCCTCCATTGTCTTTGATTGTTTCAATCATACAATCTTGAAGATATAAAAAGTTTATTTCATGTATCACGAGGCATGTCATTAAAAGATTGTGTAACAAATTTGATAATGTCATCAATAGTAGACGGATTAGTTGAATAATAAGCACTTGTCTAGGCACCAAATCCGAGATATTCATATAGGGGCTATTTGGCGACTGACAGATCAAGCGAATATCAAATTCATCCTTTGCTCCGTATTGGAAAAACTCTGAATCGTCTGGTAAAATATAGGTTTATCGTTATCTCGTTGTCTCACAGAAGTACTAAAGCTAATAAACATCAAAAAAATATGCAAACTTTTTAATGACATATACGATAGTGGTGAAATCCCGAACGACTGGTTAACTTCTACTTTTGTCGCTATTCCTAAAAAGCCAAACGCCAAAACATGCGAAGATCACCGTCTAATCAGTCTCATGAACCATGTAGTTAAAGCCTTCTTGAAAATAATTGATAAAAGTATATAAAAAATGCGAAGAAAAATCTGACGAAACTCAGTTTGGCTTCAAAAATAGTTTAGGTACGAGAGAAGCCCCATATTGCATGCATCTGATGTTACAGAAATGCTATGACCAGAGAAAAGATGTATTTATGTGTTTTATCGACTATCAAAAAGCATTCGACAGTATACGACATGATCTCCTAATACCTACCTTACAGAAACAGGCATCGACGAAGAGGATATACAGATAATACACAAACTATACTGGAACCAAGCAGCAAAGCTCCGGATTCATAATACACTACAGACAAATAACGATAACTAAAGGGATCCGACAGGGTTGCATATTATCATCACTGCTATTTAACATTTATGTAGAGAAGATATTTCAATTAGCACTGGAAAATAACCCCAGAGGCATAAAGGTTAATGGATTGCCAATTAACAACTTAAGATATGCCGATGACACAGCTATATTAGCCGATAACATCGAAGACCTAGAAGCAACCATAACAGACATAAATGAGATAGAAAAGAAATTTGGTCTCCATATAACATAAGCATGACCAAACTGATGATAGTAGGTCGACTTCCTCATAATAATATACAACTCTACATCGATAATAAACAAATTGAGGGAGTAAACAAGTTTAAATATCTGGGCACAATGTTGAACGATAAATGGGATAATGATGAAGAGGCTAAAATTCTTGTGGCTTATACCCGAAAAACACTTGCAAAATTCCATACCTACCTCCTACGACAGGAGGTACCCCTAAGTCTCCACCTACGAGTGGTTAAATGTTACATATGGCCAATATTGCTATACGGATCAGAAACTTGGTCATTAAAGGCCAAATCCCTTAATATAATCGAAGCTATAGAATTGTATATTGTATCAAACGAGCAGGTTTTACAAAAAGCAAAGAC
Organism: Phosphuga atrata; assembly: GCA_944588485.1. Classification (NCBI taxonomy): domain Eukaryota; kingdom Metazoa; phylum Arthropoda; class Insecta; order Coleoptera; family Silphidae; genus Phosphuga; species Phosphuga atrata. The sequence goes on from OX155899.1 coordinate 9,613,331, forward strand.
GCATCGACAGCTATTGGATATTGTAAAGCAAAGAAAAACTTTGAACTTGGGGCATATACTGCGAGGTCCCAGATAGAGACTGCTGAAAACTATACTTATGGGCAAAATCGAAGGTAAAAGAGGGCCGGGACGAAGGCAACACTCATGGCTCCGCAATATTCGGAACTGGTGCAATATCGCAGATGCCGCAACGATATTTAGAAGAGCCGAAGAAGGCACACTTAACATTACCCAATTAACACATGAACGCCAACGCGCTAGATAGCGCATGGCACCACAAGAAGAAGAAGAAGCGTTGTCTTGTTGAATAAAAATCGTTTTACTTTATTCTATACGATTTGTAGGCCACTTAGTCTTAATAGCTGGAAGTACTTTTTCAATCACCACTTTGCGGTACTCATTTTTATCAGCAACAACCTTGTGTAGAAATGAAAGTGCCTCTACTACGATTTCTGCTATTCCTTCTTGCAGGTTCCCTTTTTATGAATGGCCAAATTCCATTTGGTCAGAGAGGAGAGGAACCCATGAACTCATTGTAAAAGTATACCATTGATGGGCAGGAGAGTTCGTTCTGAGAACAATCTTTAAGAGTTCTAATCGCCGTAGTTAATTCATTGCTATGGCAATTCGACATAACAAAAACCTCCCTAGCGTGCATCCATTTCAAAGCAATTATTACCTCGCTTGTAGCTTGGAAAATCGATTCACCTCTCTGAATTTATGCTCTTCTTGCATTCGGAAATTTTGGTGTATTTTTTCGACTTTTACTGTAGGTGCCCACACATCCTGTCCCATGGATGTGTCGGCACCTACATGAAAGGACATACATAAGGAAGGGTATACATCAGATTTACAGAAGTGAAGAATCGGTCAAAACAGATTATGATTTGGGGAATCTTCACTGTAGAAACAAGCTTTTTCACAACGTGTTCTCCTAGTTCCTTCGCTCACTGAAGATCTTTTCCAGCGTAAATGTTAAAGTCGTATACGTATCCCCTTTTAGAATCGCAACGTTCCCAAACTTTGACATCCCTCTTTACTGGTTTCAAGGGTTGGTCCAGTTTCGGGCTGCTCCTTCCCTTGAATTTTATCATTGACTCGTCTACTGGCTGTCAGTGAAATTCTTCAGAAAAGTGTAGTTCAAACAGGAAGCTACTTCCTCAATATAATATAATTTCGAAACATCTGCAGGCTTCTCTGGCGAATTGAAGTATAATTTTGAAATCAAAAAGAGGAAGCGATCTCTACTCATCGCTTTTTGAATGGCTGCATTTCCCAGCGAACTATTGACTGACCAATAGTGGGCCATTTGAGGTACCCGTTTGTACCTCATGATTAGCATTACTCCAACTACTGTCATGATTTCAAATTGGTCAGACATATGATACGTTTTGACTTCAGCGTTTCGACTGCCTGGTGATGAACTTGCTTCACTTTTCTTGAGATCTTCATTTATTACTCTCGTTTCGTTCGTACATTGGGCGATATAAATGAATAGGCTTTTGGGAAAGAGTTTGAAGAAAAAATCCAATTCAGTCGCATCGTCGTCAACAGAGAAATTTGCTTCTCCCTTGACGTAGTTAACTAGTGGCATACGTGGTGTAAACTTACTTGCACAGGACCATAAATATGATGGCGGATTCTGGTTCTGGATCTCTTTTGCATCAAACAAATCATTGTGATTGTTTGAGACGATTTCGTCGTTGCTCTCCTCTTCGCTGCTTTCCTCTGATGTGTACCCAGAGTATTCAGATTCAAAAGTGTCACAAATCGAAGCGTGCTGCTTCATTTCGTCATCAGAGTAAGTTCTCTTTCGACTTATTGAGAAAAAAGAAAGGAAATAGGAAAGATATCGAAAAAAAAGTTTAAAGTAAAACTTCTTTAGTCACAACTGACAGTAACTAGACTCGGAATTGACGTTTCGGTTAAGGTTAAGTCATATCTTCATAGATGTCGCTTCTTAATTTTTACATGTGGCGACACCATCACGGCGAGTTCAACTTTCCGCCACTAACTAGCGCTCCGAGCTGGCGGACGAACTCGCCACCAACAGCCAGGAGACTAGCGTCTCGCGATAGTTCGTACTTGGCTGCTGTAGTTGTGGAGGGGGAAGTACAAGTTTTCGATTGGTTCATTCTATCACCCATTTTTAAATTTAGATATTTATCTCTGTTAGCAAATTTGTACCTATAGTGCAATCACGGTATAACTTTCCCCTGCGTTTACTTATTTTTGTGTTTAACATCTTATTTTATCAATTTTGTGAGAACAAATAATTATGAATAATTTTCTTAATAAATGCTCAGTTTGTGGTAACGAATTTACTCAAAAAAAAGTACCTATATTCATCAAATAGAGCCATTAAACTCGAAACCAACACAAAGTTTTCATTGTAATATTTGTTACAAATACTATTCTTTTCAATAATCATCTCGGCATACATGTACAGTTCATAGCGTTGATAATGATCATGATTATTCATGCACAGGTGTATCTAAAAAAGTAAGATTGGTATTTCCACATGATACATGTAGTGAGGAATTCTTATACCATGAGAATTTACGTAAACATTTGGCGAAAGAGCATGGTGTTGAAGTGCAATATGAAAACTTAACTTTTGGTTCAATTGAAGGTAAAATCATCATTAAACTAACTTATCTTGAATAGGTTTTTAAAAAATTAAACAACTTATGTGATTTGTTTCACTTGATCTTTTATTGATTACTAGTTTCACCAACACAGTGGCATCTTCAGATCTAATACAAACATTAAACAATTACATATATTTATATGATTTTAACATGGGCTTTGCCATATTTTCAAGAGTGGTGGTTGGTGCAGAAATTCGGTCTGTTCGTTGAGACAGTTACTAGAACTGTTGTTGATGGTTTTTCCGATTTCTAAAGATTCTAGTAGGTCCATTTTTAATCCTTTTTCCATGCGATGTAATATTGTCGGCTGGTTGTTTGCCGAAATTTGGTGTCCTGTGGTTATTAGGTGATTAGCGAAGGTAGATTTGTTATTTTTCAATCGTAGAGATCGTTTGTGTTCATTAAACCGGGTTTCGAAACTTCTTCCGGTTTGTCCTATGTAGGTGCCGCTGCATTCATCGCAATTAAGTTGATATATGCCTGATTTCTTTAACGGATTTATTTTTGATTTTTGGTTGCATAATACATTTTTTAGGGTATTGTTATTTCTGTAGGCTACAACGGTGTTAAGAAATCAGGTTAATCAGGTTAATAATCAGGTTAAAGAAATCAGGCATATATCAACTTAATTGCGATGAATGCAGCGGCACCTACATAGGACAAACCGGAAGAAGTTTCGAAACCCGGTTTAATGAACACAAAGGATCTCTACGATTGAAAAATTACAAATCTACCTTCGCTAATCACCTAATAACCACAGGACACCAAATTTCGGCAAACAACCAGCCGACAATATTACATCGCATGGAAAAAGGATTAAAAATGGACCTACTAGAATCTTTAGAAATCGGAAAAAACCATCAACAACAGTTCTAGTAACTGTCTCAACGAACAGACCGAATTTCTGCACCAATCACCACTCTTGAAAATATGGCAAAGCCCATGTTAAAATCATATAAATATATGTAATTGTTTAATGTTTGTATTAGATCTGAAGATGCCACTGTGTTGGTGAAACTAGTAATCAATAAAAGATCAAGTGAAACAAATCACATAAGTTGTTTAATTTTTTAAAAACCTATTTAAAATGTCGTTTTATATAGTTAAGGCTAAAACAATTAATGATTTAACTAATCTTGAATTTCTTATCAATATTTTTACACTATTTTAATAGATTTTGAAACTTGGAAAGAAGAAATTCTGCAAAAAACATTATCCGTATACAATAAGCATTCTGGGATTAAACTATTTAAGACTGAAGTTACTAAGATATTTTATAATTGTCATCGTTGTTATTGTTATAAAAATAAAGGCAAACACATTCGAGCTATAAAATCAATTGGAACCAATAAAATTGACAAGGCTTGTCCATCAAGAGTTGAAGTAACTACGAAAGGAAATGCAAGCGAACAGCCAATAGTATCAGCTAAATATTGGAAAACTCAATGTGGTCATGCTTAAGAAATCGGAAGGATAATTTTAAACAGAGATATAAGATTAAAAATAGCAGGTATAAAGTTTTGAAAATATTTATATCTGAAATACCAATTAATTTCAAAATATTTCATAACTAAAACACTGTACGTAATTTCAGGAAAACTTGAAACAGGTGCTACATTTGATCGAGTGTTAGACAGTATTCGTGATTCTGATAATTCTGTAAATTTTCCAATAATACAACTACAACAAGATATACTACTAACTATACAAGAATACTACTAGACCGTAAATATAGGCACAACATTGTCCGAGACTTTAACATCAATTACGCAACTAAACGTCATAATAATAATGCAATTAGCGTTAAATTGCGGGTGCAGGAAATTGGAAAAACTAGGTCCGGACTCACCAGTACTGTGTTATAAAGGACAAAAAGACATGGGATCGGAACTAGACGCTGACCATTTTGTTTTAATTTTAATGACAGGTTTTCAAGCACAACAACTTACTCAATTTGGTGAAAAAGAGATTTGTATTGATGGAACTCACGGCACAAATGGCTACGATTTTTGAAATTGGCGTCAAAACTTAAATAAAATCAATATATAGTAGGGAAAGATAGTATGTTCTAAATCCACCTCCACCTCTGACATGCGCATGCGCGATGACCTTTGACCCCTAACCTAACCTTTACCTTGGAACTTCCGGTTTTGACTTCCGGTTTCCTGTTTCGGTTTCGACTTCCGGTTTCCGGTTTCGACTTCCGGCCGCCATTTTCAGAACTTCCAGATGCGTGGGAAAATTCCAAAAATAGACGCGAGGCGGGGAAATTCAAAATTAGATCCTGTTGAGACAAATGAGGTGTGAAGTTGGTTGCATACATCAACGGGGCTAAATACTTGAGACTAGACAGACGGGGCTAGATCCATGAGACTAAATACATGAGACTAGATAGACGGGACTAAATACATGAGACTAGATAGACGGGACTAGATACATGAGAATAGATAGACGGGGCTAGATACATGAGGCTAGATAGACGGGGCTAAATACATGGGGCTAGATAGACGAGGCTAAGACAAGACTAGATGGACTAGACTAAACCATTTTAAACCATTTGATGAGAAAAATCAAATCTGGTGTCAGTACGGCTCTAGCATGTGCCTTAAGGGAGATACCGCCCGACCGCCTACCCCTCAATAGATGACGTCATCCGCCGCGGCAGATATTGCTAAACTAATTACCTCGATGCTGATTGGCTGATTAGCGAATAAATAATTACAGTTGACCTTTTCCCTCAATTTATATGTAATGGACAAGACTGGACAGACAAGACTAGACAGACAAGACTAGACAGACGAGACTAGTTAGATGAAGCTAGACAGTTGGCTAAATACATGAGATTAGACAGACCAAGCTAAATACATGAAACTAGATAAGACTGAACTAAAATATATAAGGGATTGTTTAATTTAACTAAAATATATTTTCGATTGTTTCTCTTATAATTGTTAATAATGTTTATATTATTACTTTCATTATGTTATCTACGTTTTATTTTGATTTACTTTGATTATGTTGATTAGGTTCGACTGGATGTTTGTCAGATATAACAACTTCTTATCAGCGGTGCGCGAGCGGAGAAAATAATAAATTATGAAGCGTGGTCTATTAATTTCTTAGGTTTGTTTTTCGTTTTAATTTAATGAACATATTCACGTGAAACATCCAGCATTTCATTTATATAAAGCAGAGTTCAACTTTCTGGCATCCACTTTTCATCTACTTGCATCTACTTTCTATCTATTTGCATAAACTTTTCAACTACTTGCATCCACTTTTCACCTAGTTGCATCCACTTGTCATCTACTTGCATCCACTTTTCACCTACTTGCATCCACTTGTCATCTACTTGCATCCACTTTTCACCTACTTGCATCCACTTTTCATCTACTTGCATCCACTTTTCATCTGCTTGCATCCACTTTTCATCACGCTAAACAGGGTGTGAGGTCTATGTAACCCCACGCTAAACAGGGTGTGAGGTCTATGTGACCCCACGCTAAACAGGGTGTAAAGTCTATGTGACCCCACGCTAAACAGAGTGTGAGGTCTATGTGACCCCACGCTAAACAGGGTGTGAGGTCTATGTAACCCCACGCCTAACAGGGTGTGAGGTATATGTAACCCCACGCTTTACAGGGTGTAAGGTCTATGGTGCCCCACGTTAAAGAGGGTGTGAAGTCTATTTTTAGTCAGCTTTTATCAGCTTTAATTCCATTGGGTTAGTTGTGTTAGCATTAGGTTAGGTTAGCATTAGGTTAGACTACGTGGGGTTAGGCATGAAGCGCGCTTTATTCCTTACCTCACGTAGCCTAACCTAATGCTAACCTAACCTAATGCTAACACAACTAACCCAATGGGATTAAAACTATGAAAGCTGACTAAAAATAGACCTCACACCCTCTTTAACGTGGGGCACCATAGACCTCACACCCTGTAAAGCGTGGGGTTACATAGACCTCACACCCTGTTAGGCGTGGGGTTATATAGATCTCACATCCTGTTTAGCGTGGGGTCACATAGACCTCACACCCTGTTTAGCGTGAAGTCACATAGACCTCACACCCTGTTTAGCGTGGGGTCACATAGACCTCACACCCTGTTTAGCGTGAGGTTACATAGACCTCACACCCTGTTTAGCGTGATGAAAAGTGGATGCAAGCAGATGGAAAGTGGATGCAAGTAGATGAAAAGTGGATGCAAGTAGATGAAAAGTGGATGCAAGTAGGTGAAAAGTGGATGCAAGTAGATGAAAAGTGGATGCAAGTAGGTGAAAAGTGGATGCAAGTAGTTGAAAAGTTTATGCAAGTAGATAGAAAGTAGATGCAAGTAGATGAAAAGTGGATGCCAGAAAATTGAACTCTGGTTTATATAAATGAAATGCTGGATGTTTCACGTGAATATGTTCATTAAATTAAAACGAAAAACAAACCTAAGAAATTAATAGACCACGCTTCATAATTTATTATTTTCTCCGCTCGCGCACCGCTGATAAGAAGTTGTTATATCTGACAAACATCCAGTCGAACCTAATCAACAAGCCGTAAATCAAAATAAAACGTAGATAACATAATGAAAGTAATAATATAAACATTATTAACAATTATAAGAGAAACAATCGAAAATATATTTTAGTTAAATTAAACAATCCCTTATATATTTTAGTTCAGTCTTATCTAGTTTCATGTATTTAGCTTGGTCTGTCTAATCTCATGTATTTAGCCCCCATCTGTCTAGCTTCATCTAACTAGTCTCGTCTGTCTAGTCTTGTCTGTCTAGTCTTGTCTGTCCAGTCTTGTCCATTACATATAAATTGAGGGAATAGGTCAACTGTAATTATTTATTCGTTAATCAGCCAATCAGCATCGAGGTAATTAGTTTAGCAATATCTGCCGCGGCGGATGACGTCATCTATTGAGGGGTAGGCGGTCGGGCGGTATCTCCCTTAAGGCACATGCTAGAGCCGTACTGACACCAGATTTGATTTTTCTCATCAAATGGTTTAAAATGGTTTAGTCTAGTCCATCTAGTCTTGTCTTAGCCTCGTCTATCTAGCCCCATGTATTTAGCCCCGTCTATCTAGCCCCATGTATCTAGCCCCGTCTATCTATTCTCATGTATCTAGTCCCGTCTATCTAGTCTCATGTATTTAGTCCCGTCTATCTAGTCTCATGTATTTAGTCTCATGGATCTAGCCCCGTCTGTCTAGTCTCAAGTACTTAGCCCCGTTGATGTATGCAACCAACTTCACACCTCATTTGTCTTAACAGGATCTAATTTTGAATTTCCCCGCCTCGCGTCTATTTTTTGAATTTTCTCGCGCATCTGGAAGTTCTGAAAATGGCGGCCGGAAGCCGAAACCGGAAGTCGAAACCGGAAACAGGAAGTTGAAACCGAAACCGGAAACCGGAAGTCTAAACCGGAAGTTCCAAGGTAAAGGTTAGGTTAGAGGTCAAGGTCAGGTTAGGGGTCAAAGGTCATCGCGCATGCGCATGTCAGAGGTGGAGGTGGATTTAGAACATACTATCTTTCCCTACTATATGGTAGCTCTGAAAAGAAGGCCTTAGTATATAAAACTTTAAGAGTTTTATTACAATTAACTAGGAAAGAAGATTTTGAGCTTAATTTGGAGGAAGTATTAAATGACTTATTAGATGATAATGATACCAAAGCATTTTGTGAATACTTTGAAAATTATTACTCTAATAGACCAAAGAGTTAAACTAACTTATATGAGCAAAGGGCATATTGCCATCGTTTGGGGTTAGGAAAAAATACAAATATGTATTTAGAATCACTCCATAAAATACTAAAATATATATACTTGGAAGGTAAAAAGGTCAAACGTAATTAAATTTGCTCGTGATAGTTATTTTAAACGTTTAATCAAGTTATCGAAAAATATTGCTACTGAAAAAACTAAAAAAATTCATCAAAGCCATGTATGTAGCAAGTAATAGTATAAAATTAGAAAACATCAAAATTGTGGAAGATCAAAATGAGTGGACTATTACATCTTTGTCCAATTCACTACAAGAATATCAAATTGTTAAGGCTGAAGAGACATGTGATATTTTATGTTTAATATGCAAAGAGCGCAATATTTGTATTCATACATATAAATGTACTTGTGTTGACAATTTGATAAAAATGAATATATGCGAGCATATCATGCTTGCGCTAGAGAGTTTTCTATGGTACCTACATTTAAATCTAGTACTAGTGACAATATAGAAATAAACAATAATTAAATCACAAGCTTAATGGAGAGGAAAAGATTAAATCTTAGTTTTAAATAAAAAAATAATGCGTAGTTAATAAGACAGAATTACTTTTAGGATTAGTAAATACTGGTTCACTCAGTGATGAAGATACAAAGCGTCGAAAAACAAATAAGTCGTGTATATTCTATAAGTCGTGTATAGAAACTCTAAATAAGTCAAAACTAATTGGTCTCGATCTTAAAGAGAAGGTTAATGTTAATAAAAAAATTGACAAACCAGTAAGATTGTGCAAGACAAAAAATAAAGATCGCGAATAATTAAAGTCAATTGATAATTTATGTGCAATGGGTGATTTAGAATGTGAAGAGAACAAGTTAATTTTTACTCAATAAAAAGAAAGAACAAAAAAAAGTAGGAATGAAGAAACCTTCTGTTGCTGAAAGTAATGCAATAATATCAGGGCTGTGCGATGAAAATAGTGAAGCTATTAATATTCATCAATCACAATCATCTGATCATAATTATATTTAATGATTATTATTATATTTTAATTATTGAATGGTTTCGGCATTTTATTTGTGGAACTTCATAATTATGAAAAGATGAATACGGCAACTAGGTGTTAAGTTTCACTTAATTAGTAACATGTTTCGTCACACTGTTTCATCAATGTATCATATATATTTGCACGCTTGAGATATAGTTACTAAAAGAATAAAAAAAATTAAACTAGACACATAGTTGCCCTATTCATCTTTTCATAATTATGTTTTAAGTTTATAAACTGTATTAATAATTAAATTATATATCATTATTATAGTATATGTGCCTTCATGTGCAAAATTATTTATATTCCTTGAAATAAATGTTATATGACTTTAATTTCAATTACTGATATCTGTTATTTAATAAAATCTATTTATTATGAAAGATAATATGCAAATATATATTTTTTAATAAATGACTACGACTATAGTTCTCCTCATGGGATTAATGCGCTCACTACAAATTTTAGGAACTGAAGAGTTTCCCCCCTCCATAACTTGGCAGCCAAGTTCGAACTGTCGCGAGACGCTCGTGCCAGGAGGGAAAAACCGGACGAAGACTCGGCCCTTATTCCGCCGACCACCAAGGCAGGTAGTTGGGTGACGCGCTGCGAAATAAACCCTTGCCACGTGCAAACATTGTATGTTAGTTTTTAATAAATATTGTTGTTTATGTAATCCATGATTTATCATTAATTTGTTGCGAAAATCGATTTTCCTATATACATTTCTCAACATTGAAAAATTAAAGAAAAACTACTTTAGGCGAGACTTGAGAGTAACTCTTTACGCGTGCTGTTAAGCGTATCATTTAAAAACCTAACGAAGATACTGTAACTGGGACATACGTTGTCCCAACCGTAATTTAAATTTCTTGCAGACTGGGACAGCATATGTCACTTCAGGTGTGAAAGGGTTAATTACCTGCAATAAAAAAATAAACAAGATCTTGAAAGATCATTATTTATTTGGCGATGAAGATTTAAAAAAAATTAATGTACCTATTCCCTACATAAGATTTTACGAGCAGTGCTCATTTAGAAAGAGCAATCCGTGCAGTTATTACTTTACACAAAATGGTTAAGGAGTTGCAATTTATAACTTTCCTCAGATAATAAATATTATTTTACAGATAATGAATACTTATTTGTAAATAAAACGATTATATTGTACTAATTGTAAGTAACAAAAATATATTTCATCACATCCAAAATTAAACTGCAGCTACTCCAGGATTTTAAGTACTTAACTATAAACTAACTAACTTCGAGATTGATAGATTGTAAAATTCGATCTCTTTCTCATTGTGACATAGCATGTTTTATTTGCCAGAACCACCAATGAACAGTAAATATTATCTACTTTAGTATGTCCTATATAAATCTATCTACTTTAGTGTGTCTCTACTAACATAAGTTAAAAAAGATTTAAGCACAAATGTATTTTTAAAATAAATATTTAATTTAAATTGAAACTTAAGATTCCATTCTTGGTATTATATAATTTTCTTTGTTTTTTGGATTTACTATTGTGTGAAGAAGTTAGAATCCATTTTTCAAGTAGAGTTTCGAGTAATTTATTTAGGTTGTCTCACCAAAGGTACCTGACTCCGACACTTTAGTGAATGGAATAAATCTTGTATTCAATGAAAACGTGTCATTATATTGCTGTATGGAAATTAATAGTATATTACGTAATGAGAGTTGTAAGAAGCATATTACGTACGAGCGGAACAATTACGCGCGACCCGCGTAGCGGGGAGCGCGTAATTCCGCGAGTACGTAATTGCCTTACAACTCGAATTATGTACTATACTTTATCTACGACCACACTATTTTTTTTGCTATTTAATAAGAAAATTATGTTTGATGTAACTGATATAGTGATTCATCGATATAGGCAACACAATGTACGCAGTGTCAGTGTCAAATGAAATAATTTATATTTACTTAATAATTTATAATCTTTGTTTAATTTCATTAATACCTATTAATACCTACTGTGTTGTAGCAGTATCGTTTTGATTTTTCATGGAGCAGTCTATATAGCCTTCTGCTACAGCAGACGAACGCCAGCCACCATGCCTTTTTAGTGACAATAAATCACCACCGGAATCCACAAGAATGGTGGCTGAACGTCTGTAACAATGTCCTGTATAAAGAAAGATTTTCTTCCGGCAAATGAAGATAATTGGCAATTTGTTTAGGAATAGAGCCAATTTTATTTATTTCATTGCTTAGTGCATTTCTCATTTTGATAATTTAGAAAAAAAAGACTGAGTTTTGTCCATATTTTGTGGGCGTACGTTAATATATTTTTTACAGGTTTGGTAAAATTCTTTCGGTAGCACAAAAGATCTTTAAGTTTTTGTTTTGGAATCAGGAATTTTAATGATCAGAGATGTTCCGGTGTCTTCTATATGGCAGGGTTTGACATTTCGTAGTTGTTGTTTTCTGCAGGCACCACTAATGCCAATGATAAGAATAATCTAAAATTATATAAAAAATATGTCGTTATGCCCATTAGAGAGCATTATAAGAAAAAAGTAATGAATAACTTCATCAATAAATTTTTGTTATCCGGTGAATTATTGAGGAAACTTTTGCATTTCTTGAATGGTTAAAATTTTTGATTTGTTGCTTTTAAATCCATCAGATTTTCTCTTTAGTAAAGCTATTAACTTTAAATGTTTTGAAATGTCGATGTTGTGCATTATATTAATTGATGTCCGAACCATTCAATAAATTGCCCAAAGTGAAGATCACTGTTTGAGATAACTCATCAAAGTATAATAAAACATTTTCTGAAAAGGATTTAACTTTATGCTTCATTCTCCGGTCCATAAATTTTCTATATGCATCCTCGTATCAATCCCGAGATTTAATCCGTAGCAAATTATGGGCAGCTTGTTTCGCTTTTTCAACAATTTCGGGCGGAGTAGCATTTTCTATTCATCGCTAATGCTATCACTGGACATCAATGGACTTTAATTTTTATAATTTAAATATAATGTTTATGTATTAGTTTGACGTTTAATTTTTTTTTGACAAATTATGCAATGTATTGGGTTGCCTATATTAATGATAGTAGCAGCTCTCAACCAATCAACGAATTGTAAACCAAACGCACTAGTGTGTTATTGAATCATTAAATAACATTAATCGCGGACTGTTACATACGTGTGTTGTAAGATGTATTTACATAATCCACGATCTGTACAATATTGGGCAATTATAATAGTGGTCGTAGATGAAACAATTTACTTTCTTTTATATATGACGTAAGTAAAGTATGACAGGGAGAAGATTGCAATACTTTTATAGTTTTCCAGGCAGACACCGTATATAAATTATTCTCATCCATTTTTAAATCTTAGGATTTAGACAATTGTTAAATAACCAATACAATAAAACTTGTAAATAAATATTAGAAAAATATGTTAAATATTGTTTTAAAGTGAAAAGTTTTCCAATAAGAACAATGGGATTTTGCGGTTGTACACGCATTAAAGCAAAGTAAAGATTACGAGCTGAATTTTGAATGTTATGAGATCAAGATCTGACTTGTGTTTTTTTGCAAAACTAATTTTTAAAACTGAATAATTAGCAAGGTTTTTAAACATTGTTTAGGAATTTTTCTTCACGACCAATAAAAAGTTGAATCTATGTTTTAACCATTTATTGGTCGCCAATAAATTTTTTTATAATATATTTATTAAAATTTCATTGTCAGTAGTGTCCAAGATAATTTTTAGGCATAAATTTCCATAAGAACATGAGTGATAAGCCATGGTACAGGCTTATCTGAAATAAAAATGCATCTTAATCTGGAAACCTGTAGCGATAGAAGGAACTAGGATTATTAGAAAATATTTAAAATTGAATAATTGGAGGTAGCCCCTGAGTAGCGCTACCAAGAGTTCTGAACAAATAACTTATACAATTTCTTTCGGCAACTAATAAAAAATATGTTTTGTAAGAAGAAAAAACGAGGCGGTAAATTTTTGAATATTACAAAATTTCATAAAAAAATGTCAATTTCAATTTCTATTGAAATTTATTCCTTCATGATACTGTTTACTATAAGTACATTCTATTTATTATCCGAAATACTCGAATCTTCATAAGTTGTAATATACTTGTACAAATATTTTTTTATTTTTAAGTTGATTATTATTTTTAAGTTGATTGAACCATACATATATTAATTAGCATACCATACACAAATTTAGCGCCTCGATTCTGCTTATATCTTCTTTAATATTGGTTGGACAAAGAAATTGTATAGGTTATTTGTTCAGAACTCTCTGGGAGCTACTCAGAACTCTTTATCAGTAGTCATGAAAACGAAATATTTTTTTAAATTATTTAATGTTCAAAAAACATTTTTGCTTATAACTTCTTTAATACTGGTTGGACGTGGAAATTCGACATTGATTTGTTTAGAACTATCGAGAGGCTACCCATAACTCTTAACAGAAGAACCCATGGCAAAAACTTCTTTAATATTGGTTTGACAATTGTAATATGTATTGACAAAATTGTATAATGAAATTGTATATTTGTTTAGAACTTTCGGGGGGCTACTCAGAACTCTTATAAACAACATCAACTCTCTTATTAAAACGAACTTATGAAAAAGAAATTCTACTTTAATGTTTAAAAAACTTAGTGCCACATTTTTGCTTATAACTTTTTTAAAATTGGTCGGATATGGAATTCATAAAAGAGTTTTGTTCAGAACTCTCGAGGGGCTACCCAGAACTCTTAACAGAACTCATCAAATTATTTTTTTTTTATTTATGTAATCTTCAAAAAAATAGCGCCTCGTTTTTGCTTATAACTTCTTTAATATTGGTTTGACAAGGAAATTTTATAGGTTATTTGTTCAGAACTTTCGGGGGACTACTCAGAACTCTTAAGAGAACTTATGAAAAAGAAATACTTTTTTTTTAATTCTTTAATGTTCAAAAAACGTAGTGCCACATTTATAACTTCTTTGATATAGGTCGGATATAGAAATCATAAAAGAGTTTTGTTCAGAACTCTCGAGGGGCTCCCAGAACTCATGATTTTTTTTTTTTTAATTATGTAATTTTAAAAAAAATAGCGCCTCGTTTTTATTATTTGTTATATATTTATATATTTGTTCAGAACTCGCCGGGGTCTTCTCAGAACTCTTATAAGAACTCTTGTATTTTTTTTTTATCTTCGTGAAAAGTTTTATATAAACAAATTTATAGATATTGATTTTACAAAAATGTCTAATAAGCATTTTTTGTTTATCTGCCAGAGTACAATCGGAAATCGTTTTGGAATTTTTTTCTTGAATTTTTCAAAAATTAACAATATTGCAAAAAAAGTGGAACTATATGCATTATCGATTCAGAACTCTAGAACTCTATTTAAAGAACTGAAATATTACATCAAAACTCTTTTTCCTGAAAAAGTGGGAGCTGCGTGAAGTTGGCCCCCAAATTGTTTTTCTCGATTTCTGCCCGAAATTCCCCGTAACTATTTCAATTTTCATGCGAGAACTCTAGAACTATTGAAGAAAACTTGCCAGAACTCTAAAACAAACTTCAATTTTTCAAAAATTCGGGGGCCAACTCACTGGACTCAAAAAATCTAACATTAATTTTAACTGTAACATTATTTTTAATCCAAGTTGCTGTGCTAAAACATTAAAAGTATTCACTGTCTCAGGCTCCAGGCGTGAACGGCAATCATTCAGCGTCAATCCTGCTTTACTAAAATCACTTTCACTGGCAACTGAACTGGCTGGAATTACTAGTAAAAAGCGGCTGATTTTTGTCAAGTTCGGGTAAAAATTCGATTGCTTTTTGAAAATTATAACACATCCATTTCTGTATCTCTAATGTAATTTTTCAGTAGAAAAGTTCTACCTAAATATGATTCCATTTCATCATGAATATTATTGTTTTCATAAGCAATATCCTCAAAACAGTTATCATTAACATCTGATAAATTAAATAAATTTACACAATACCTCGGTTTTTTGGCGAAATTGGTTGAGAAATGGCCACCATATTATTTTGTAAACGTTCGTAAACAAATTCTTCGAACTGTTTATAAAGCCTGATTTTGTGAGCTCTTTCAAACTTATCGTCTGCACATTTAAGACCGCAGCAAATTTATATAGACTATTTAAAATGATTTTTTTGTTACAAGAAAAATTTGGCCCTATTTTTGAAAACAACGCCTGTAGAAACTATTGTACGATGATGAAAAGCATCAGTAATATTAAAACTACGACCCAATATAGCAGCCTTATCGACGAGTGTTTGTTCAAAATATATGAATCCATTTCTTTCAATGGTCGAAAATGCACGCATATTTTTGGCAACAAAGTACACACATATTTTATTTTCATGTACGTTGAATTCGTAACCGTTTCTAATTTTTTGCGAGAAATCATGCACAAAAGACAATAAACATAGAGGAGCAATGGGGAAATTATGTTTATTTATACTGATAACCATAACCGTCTTTACCATAAGGCCACACAGGGCACATGCCCACGGCCCCCTTCGGCAGGGGGGCCGAAACACCGATATATTAGCTTTTTTTTCTATTTTATGTAGATATAACCCTACAAAAGGTAGGGAGTATGTAGTTCCGCATTATCTATGGTTGGAAAATTCCCGAAAGTGGCGTCATTTTGTTTTGACCCAACAATTTTATTTTTATTGTGTCTTAAAATTATTTTAATTTTTAGTTTCTTTGTCTCTAGGTTCTTAAAATTAGATATTTACATATTATACTAAGATATAAAGCGTAAAACATAAAAAAATGTAAAGCGACCAAAACGTGCTTGCAACTGTTTGTGACCACTAATGGTTTTAAATGCGTTTGTAAACAATGTAATATTAAAACTTACAAATATAAGACATAAGTATTTATTTTCTGTAGTTTTAAATATTAAATATAGAAAGAACTACAACACTTGGGGTTGGAATTCTTTTGTTATTAGTGGGGGCAAGCAAATGGGAACGGGGAGTAAGCCTTCCTGCTCTTAACAATATATAATTCTCTTCAGTTTAAATCCATCTTTCTTGCCACCAAGATACCAAAATAATAGAAGTATTAGAAGTGTGTTGATAATAGAAGTGTTGACATGTTCGTTTATTTATTCATTTCATTATGTCGAAAATAACATATTTAAGTAAGGTAGGTCTGTCGAATTATGCCTAGAGGCTAATTGGCTCAGAGGCTTAATACCTAGGCATCAAGGTTTATACATCCCGAAACAGCCACGAGTCGCGCCTGCGGCACTTCCCCACCGCGGGCTAGTTGTCGACTGAAGCGTCCTGGGGAGTAGTGCCTGTGCTGTTTTAGCAACAGATAGCGGCAATTTAACGGCAAGTTTTGATGAAATTTGTTAGTTTACAAGTAAACTATAAGGTTTCTGTGTTAGTATGATTATTGTACCGTCCGTAACCAGTTTTTCTATAATATATTAAGCAGTCAATTTTCCTTAAAATTTTAAACTTATTTGAAGTGTCCTTGACGGTTGTTACGCCTAATCGTTATTACCCATACCAAATGCATCCGTAGGCGTTTTTAACCATCTCGTAAGCTTGAATTTCGATGTCCTGATGGTTGTGGTTAATTCTAGCTACGTAGATTTAGATATGACCTTAGTATTTACGTTATGACCTTAGTAATTTTAGTTTTTTTGTACCTGATTTTATAACTGTAAAACATGTTGTAAAACTTAAAAGAACTGATAATTAAAATTCTCCTGCTTAGACTAATTATGTTACTAATTATAAAAAACTGTAATAATTTTCTAATAAAAATTAATTTTAGGAAAACTGTCGTAGGCTAAATTTTACTTCAGTAGTTTAATTGCGCCAAAATGATGGTGCTTGAATTCGGCTCTTTTTTCATTACTTTAATAATCAGACAAACAATATTTTGTGTTTTATTTGTATAATAATAAACATACATTCCATGAACACATTCCGTTCTTCATCTTCATTTAATATATTAGGGAAATTTACGTCCATGCTTAAGTAGGCGTAATTCGACAGACCTACCTTATTTCACAAAAATGAAAAAAAGTTGTAGCTCAAAAAGAAATAACCAAGAAACTTCCTAAACTCACTTCATTTTTTACGGTCGAAGAAGCAAATAAGAAGAAGCTGACTAATTCTTCACCTCAGGTTCGAAATACTTCTGAATATCAACAGGAAAAAGATCCTACATGTGACAAAAATGACCAACACACATCAGATGTTCAACAATTTACTTCAAACTGCTGTGGGTTAATAACTACAAGCTTGGGAAATGTATCACCTGATCCTAGTACATACTGTCACGAAATTTTAAGAGAAGAATTACACGATATTTGTATTCAAAAGGATCAGAGTTTTTCCAAAATAAAAATTGTGACTTCTCCGAAACTTCTAGAAGTTTTCAAGATTCAAGCGGTAAAACAGAAACTAGATACTTGACCAAAAATATTTTCACCCGTAAATTGACGACTGGTGAGTCCTTAGAAAGAAAATGGCACCTTTATTCACCGTCGAAGAAATCGGTGTACTGTTATTGCTGCCGTCTATCTAATACTACTACTGCACATAATTATTACTTATAGTAACTTATTACTTGAGCATGAGAATAATAGCACAGGCAATTAATGATAAATTATGTCACAAGAAGCAAAACTACGGGACGAGTTGACAGTGAGTTGCTGTCCTAATATAATACAGAAAAATCAATTATTGGAAAATTATTAAATCAATTATTGGAAGAATGTACTTAGAAGAATTGTCGCAGTAGTGAAATTTTTAGCTTCTAGAGTAAAGTGACCACACGTCCCGATTTGGGCGGGACAGTCCCGCTTTTTGGAAAACAGTCCCGCGTCCCGCCAATTTTTAAAAATGTCCCGCTTTTTAGAAAATATTTGCATTTTTTATTTTAAATCTACTGTCATTGAATTGAAAAATTCACTTTGTTTTTTACCACACTTATATTATGTAAAAATATTATATAACTTATTATTCACAGTTATATAAATTTCTACACATATCAGGTGATATGTGTAGAAATTTATATAACTGTGAATAATAAGTTATATAATATTTTTACATAATATAAGTGTGGTAAAAAACAAAGTGAATTTTTCAATTCAATGTAAGTATGGATTACCACGTAGTAACTGTCGCAACCATCCTATTCATAAATCTACTGTAATATATAAAATAAGATTTTTCCACATATTCCCATAAAATCTCCTTTTTTAGTGTCACCCAATGAAATTTTTTAATATCCTCGAATTGAACTGTCTATTCTTCAAGATATTCCAAGTAGTTGTTATAAAAAATTCTGACTTCTTTCAAAAAATCCGGTCGTTTAATGGCACCACCTTGTTCTGAAATTTTCAATGGGTGACATTAAAAAAGGAGATTTTATGGGAATGTGGAAAAATCTATTGAATATATTAGTAACCATTTTCCGAAAAATAATATTTGCGAAAATGATCTTTTTTCATGAGGAATTATCGGTAAAAAGATATGTTACGTACTAAGTTACGAGCGCACGCCAGAAAATTTATTTTCACTCCGTGTATTTTTGTTTTGTTTAACACTTATGTCATTACCCAGTCGGTACTACGTTGTTCAATACCCGGGTACCCGTGTACCCGCATGGGTTTTTCATTCAATAAAATAATTTTAATACCCGCAGACTTTCACATTACAACTCGGGATTACCCATAGAGTATTCCACTACCCGAAAAAACCTATTTTTATAAATAAAACCGCTGGATGGGCAAAGTATGGGATCAAAATACGCCAAAAATTCATATCCATTGAAAGGTCAAATTTACACTGGCAAAATAACAACTGGCCGTGAAATAAATCAAGGCGAAAGAGTGGAAGAGAGTAAAAGATTTAGCTGCAAAATATAAAGGATCCGGAAGAAATATTACAATGTATAATTTTTTTACTACTTTACCTTTAGCAAAGCATTTATTGTATGAAACCTAACAATTGTAGGAACATTGAAAAAAAAATACATTCTAGTAGACATGCTAGCATCTAAAGATCGTGAAGAATTAATTCTCTTCTCTATTTGGGTTTCATGAAAAAGTTATTCTATGCTCTTATGTTCCTAAAAAAAGAAAGTTGTTATACTTCTCTCTACGATGCACTCAGATTTGCAGCGAAGACAAAAAAAAGAAACCAGAAATTGTTCAGTATTATAATAAACCAAAAATTGGTGTGGATATAATGCTGTAGGATCAAGTCATTTTTGTTACCAGGATGTCTATAAAAAAACGGAGAAAAAAACGCGAAAATCGTGTAAAGAATGTAACAAACCAGTTTGCGATGAACATTCAAAAGCAATTGTAAAATGTGACGAATGTTGCCAATAATAAATTGAATATAAAAATATTTTATGTATAATTTATAATAAGTTTTTTAATAAGATTAATTAAAAGTTAAATAAATCCGTTTATTTATATATTAAGTAATATTTGTTATCCCTAGAAATAAGTTTAATTATTTATTTATATATGGGTACCCTGGTACCCCAGGTATTGAACAACGGGGTATTTGACTTTAAGTCCAAAAATTTGATATATTTTTTGGCATATTTTATTATTTATGTATATGAATCGATGTCAATAGACTCAAATAACGAGGATCTGAAAGGATTTGGCGATTTTTCGTTAAATAAAAATGTATGTAAGAACATGCATAAGGGTAACATAAGTGTTAATGACGCAAGTTGTTGCCATAGTAACAACAAACAGAAATCGTTTAATAATAAAACTCCATTTGATTTACATTGAACTTTTACGCACGATTTGGATATTTCTAAACACTATTACAATAATGGCGTCCTTCACATACAATAATGTATTAATGTGTTCATTTTGGTTTATGAGTAGATGAAATATATTTTTTGAATTATTGGTCTGCTTTTATAACTAAATTATAATTCTCATTTCATCATTTGTCCCGCTTTGTCTCAATGTGGCCACTTTATTCTAGAGGTCTTGCTTTTGGTGGTGAAAATGAGATATTGGGGTCTCAAAATAACGGGAATAATTTGGGATGCTTAGAACTGATTCGTGAATTCGATCCTTTTCTTGCTGATGATACGAAACTGCGGACATCGTGGAAAAATAATTACATCATATTTTTCTGCAAATATTTGTAATGAGTTTATTAATATAATGGGACAACAAGTTTTAAAATCAATTGTAAACGAAATAAAATCATGAAAATACTACTCTATAAGCGTGGATTCTACACCAGATCTCTCTCACGTTGACCAACTGACCTTCATCATTAGATACGTAAAAGACGGAGAGCATATTGAGATTTTTGCAGTTTTTCTCAATGGATAAGCATAATGCAGAATACATAGCAGATACTATTTTAAACTTTTTTGAAAGCCTTCATATTAATATAAAAGATTGTCGTGGGCAGAGTTAAGATAATGGATCAAATATGGTTAGAAAGTATTCTGGTGTTCAGTCAAGAATAAAATAAAAATGTAAATTTGCAATTTTTGTCCCATGTGCGGCACATTCGCTAAATTTAGTAGTTGTTCAGACTGTAGAATGTGTTTCAGAAGCTGTAGCATAGTTTCTGTTTATCCAAAAATTATTAAATTTTTTCTCGGTTTCGACGAAACGATGGAAAATTATGACAGAGCATTTGGGCGCAAATAAAGTCCTGAAGTCTCTCCCGAATACTAGATGGCATGCAATGCTATTAATGCTTTACAAAATGGTTATTTAAATATTTCTGCGGCTTTGTCCTCAATTGCAAGTGACATCAATTAACCAGGAAAAACAAAGAACGATGCCCAAAGCCTAGCAAAAAAAAAAAAATGGAAAAAATGAATACTATTCTTTTAACGGAGATATGGAATGATCTATTGGGAATTATAAATAAAACAAGATTAAGTTTACAGAATAGCACTATTACGATGGACGTTGCAACGAAACTTTATGCATCTCTGATCGATTATGTCAATAACGCACGCAATAAATTCGGTCAGTACGAATCGGTTGCTAAACAAAAATGTCCAAATGCTGACCATAAAGATAAGTCTGAAAGAAAAAGAATTCGCAGTACACGCGTCACATTTTTTTCATTTTTTTCAAGGATCATCAGAATCTATACAGTTGAATGGCAAAAAAAATTCATGTAGATACGTTTATTCCTATAATTGACACATTATATGCACATTTAAAAAACCGTTCGCAGCATACTAAGAAATTGACAATCATTTTAATTTTCTTTGTCAATCAATAACAATCTAACTAATAATCTGAATAATTCTGACGAGTTGACAAAAAATGCAATGAATTTAAAGAATTCTATCACGAAGACATTAATGCATATGAGCTCAAATCAGAATGTTTTCATTTAAGGGAGTATGCATTTAAAGAACATATCAAGGGAATCAGCGGATTTGAGTATCTTAACCTTACATAAATTAATAAAGTCTGATAAATGAGAAGAAACTTTTCCAAATGTTGAAGTTGCTACAAGAATGTTTCATTACTTAATGGTTACCAATTGTAGTGGAGAGCGATCATTTTCACAGCTAATGAAAACAAAAAATAAATTACGAACAACTATATTACAAGAACGATTAACTAATTTGTCAATTATGTGCATAGAAAGTGATATCCTTAAAAAAATAGAGTTTGAAGGTATAATAGAATATTTTGCACTACAGAAATCCCGAAAGAAACTATCGTAATTGTAACCACTTCAAAACATTGATTTGTACCAATTAACCATAATAAATATAAGATCATAGCAGAATAATGTTTTTGTCATTCACTTTTTGAAGTGAAAACTTCTATAGCTGCGCTGAATGACATTTGGGACAACTCATAGATTTGCGTCATCGTCATCAATAGCTGCGTTCTATAGAAAAAATGTCTATTACTCAAAGATGAGTTCAAAAGAACACATCTATACGCATATGTTTAAAGTTGGCTCTGAACGTCAAACTTAATAGTCAAAATTTTTTGCAGCGTTGATAGAACGTAGCGTTTCTAAGGAAATATCAACCCGTATAATTAGTGTGCAGTACAAGAGCAAGTACTTTTACCGGATGTAATAGTAGATGTACTAGTGCCGGATTATTGGAAAGTTTTTGGCAGTGTTGACAGAACGCAGCGCCTCTAAGAAAATATCAACAACCCCCATAATCTGTGTGCAGTACAAGAGTAAGTACTTTTGGCGGATGTACTAGTAGATATACTAGTGCCGGACTAAAAATTATAAGTCGTAAAGAATATTCTAAACAAAAATTAATTTACATTCAGATAAATCTTCAAAAGCAGTTATAAAGTATGTTTCTAAAAGTCAAAATTTCCATAACATAAATTGCAGACCCATCAACAAGAAATGTGCCATATATCCTACCAATTCATTTTGCTAACCTATCAACACAAAATCAACCAAGCATTCCGGATTCAAATTTATATTATGATGATGACATTAACAGTCATTCTCCTTAAGAAGTGAGTTATGTTCCAAAATTACATAAAACAATACTTACAAACTATGTACAAAATTTGATTAATTAACATACTGATAAATCCTCAAAACCAGATTTAAAGCTGTTTTTTTTTCAAAAGCTTTCACTTCAGTCGGCAGTGCCTCAACAGGGCTCCAAATTCTTCTGGGCCCAAGGGACGGCACTAAATTCATTTCTTTCAATGGTCGAAAATGCACGTATATCACAAAGAATACACAAGCATCTTTTATTTTCATTTTCGTTGAATTAGTAACCGTATCTACTTTTTTTGATAGATATCATGCACAAAAGACAATAAATATAGAGGAACAATGAGGAAATTTTGATTATTTTTACTGATAACCCAAATTAATTAATTGAACAAATTACATACCTGAATATATTTTTTCTGCCCAATAGCTACTTGATATTTATGCCGAATCAAACCACTCGTACAACTTTCAATATTGAACGTATAAATTTTTGGACAGCTGTTACAAATTACAATGATCCGAGAGGTTTCATGTCAAACGAGAGACAGACTTTCTTTTCGGTTTTTCTAACGACAATTCGTTAGAATTTAATTTTTCCGTAATTTTTTTGTCTGACAATTACTCCTTTTTCGTCGCAAACACATCGGCAGATTTTTCAGGCAGGACCTTCATCGTTATGACAGAAATTTCCTGGAATAAATATATTTCCTGGGATACATACACGATAATGTTGAAATGTCTATTAAATTTTCCATACGAGTAACTATCCTGACGAATATATAAATGATTTAGATTATTATTTAATTTAATCGTTAAAATCGTTAAACAAAGCTGCACAATTTTCAAGGTTAAAATCACAGTTTACTTTTTCACAAAATAAAAATACTAGCTAACTGCGCAAGTGCAATTCGGTAACCGACAGACTGAAAAAACACGCCATGAAAAAACAAAAAAACTAAACGACGAAAACGACTAAATCTTACACAAAAAGGATATGTGCTGCAGAAAAACAAAATCTAGACGTGGCTAAAAAAATACAATTTGTTTTCTGAACCTACTTGTGACTACTAACAAATGAAAGAGCTTCATAAATGAAAGCAATTAATAATTATCCACGAACTTGATTATCAATAGAATTGAAAGTAGGAGATTACCACTACGATATCTTCAAATCTGTCAGTAGCTACAATTACACGGAAATCTTCTGTTACTCTTTGGCACACCCCGCTAATTCTATTATTAATTTGGTTCAAACCATGACATCTCGTTTTAAACTTTGATTATCAATGTTTGTCCAAATCAAATTCTGCAGATGCGGCTATTTTTAATATTTAAGAGCTATTTAAATATTTTCTAAGAGCGCGTAATATGTAGAATTACCAATACCTCCCCACATATCGCACATCCAACAGAAAAGTGACACAAGTGCGAATTACTGATTTATGAGAACAACTGTTTATCTGTTATCTTTCTGTTGAAAATCCGCTCATTGTCAGATGAAAAAAGACATTTCCGCTTTCTGGCGGACAATAATTGAATTAAACCAAAAATTGACTTCATAATACTAAAAACAACATCCTAGATACTCAATTTTCAGTTTAAAAAATGGCGATTTTTTATCGGCCACTTCGCACTTGTGTCACTTTTCTGTTGGAGGTGCGATATGTCCATGAGATGGCAAAAAAGATTCACTCCTTCGTAACCAATTCCTAATAAACGCATAACAAAAACAAAACGACGATTAATTTCACACGCATTCTGAATCATAGGGCAAAACTTTAAGAACTGCTGTGTCTCACACGCAAGACTGAATAATTTTAAAACCATTTATTTTTATTTACTTATTTAACCAGCAAAATTTTACATTAGTAAATTACATTAAGCAGTTACCCATAAAATCCTGTAGAGCAGTGTTTCTTAAACTTATTTGTCTCATCGCCCACCTGTGATATGCTAAAGTTAATAACGCCCCCCAAATCACGAAATTTTTATAATAAAACAACGAAAATATTTAAATATTCACTAGAAATTTAACAAAGTTGAAAGTAAAATTTATATATCAAGAATACACGCGCTAGTAAGGACAAGCCGCAATTTCTTGCAACATCATCACTCACAATCAATTAAAAAAATATAATGCAAAATAAATTGTAAGTTTAGGTCTGAAAACCTATTTAGATTAATAACTAGTACATGTGGATCGTATTTTTCGGAATGGAATAGTTTTTGTGGATGGAAGAGTTGAAAATAATGGAATAGTTGTTAAAGGTGGAATAATTGATGAGGGTGGAATTGTATAATACATTTTCAAATATGTGATGTGATTGACAATTGTGTGGAATCAAACTTACTACAATCAAATATAATTAAAGGAGCGTTATTAGAAATGAAAACCTGTCAACATTCATACAAAAAGTTACTATATCTAACGATGTGATGTTAGTTATTAAGGTTTACATGGACAAAAAAAAATCAGCTGACGTGACGTTGGTTTGTCAACTTGTCAATTTTACGTTCAACATAACCAACATATATTGTTTTTATCAAGTTGGTAACTTGTGTTGTTGAGTAACCAACATACTCAGACAAAATCTCACCAACTATTTGTGGAAGTTTCGTAGTTGTTGTCAAGTTTGGCAGATAACATAACCAAGTCAGAAAAAATCAGCTGTTAAGAGTTTTTTTCGTCAAAGTTGTAAACCTAAGTTACTAACGTCATCATATATAGTAACCTCCTTTTATGAAGGTTGGAAACTCTTGATTTCCAATATCACTCCTCAAATTATAGTAAGTTTGCTTTTAGACAATTAGCAACACTTAGCAAAATTTTGTTACTAAAAGTTTCACGAAAAAAAATAATTACCAATAAATTACTCAACTGACGTTAATGTCAACGTTGACTTGATTTTCATGTATTTCTTTATTTAAAAAATCCAGTGTCAAGGTTATCGACCAAGAAAATTCCAAAATGACCAAATTGCTTCAATAGAAATATCTCTGATCTTAATAGATCTGAAAGAGTTTTTATTATATCTATTACAGTTTTCAATTTGTTGCTATTTGAATCTATTAGTATCAGTTCCGGTTTCACTTCGAGGGATGCGTATGTGGTCTGGATTTATCTGGCGCTTTGCGACATGTAACCTAATAGGTTAACCTAGGTTAAACCAACATTCAGCTTTACAGCTTTATCTTATTTTTGATCTCTTGGGTCGCGTTACCGCTTGTCGCGCTTGTAGTTTGTCTTAATTTTTCTGCCGCTTTGCGGTATATAACCCAACCTAAGTTAGGCCAACAGACTTTGCCACTTTAGCATATTTTAGATCGAGGTGTTCTAACCTAACCTAGGTTTAACAACACCTCTTGCTACTTTATTTTATTATGGATCGAGAGGTCACGCGGCCACAATGTTTGATCTGGAAGTATAAAAATTGCACACTTTTTAGAAAATCTGCTTTATCGAGCAGTGTTATTACGCAAGTTTGGAAGGAATCAGAAAAGCTTTAAAAAATTTCAATATATAGTTTTTTAATTAAATCCTGCGGCAAGGCTATCGGCGTCAAAGATACCAAAACGAAAAATAGAAAATGGATAGTCTATATAGAACTGAAAGATTTTTTAATGTACCAATTAAACTTTTGAAGCTATAGTCATTTGTTAAAAAGTATGGTACGCGACTGTTAATTGCGTTTAATTAGTTGTAAAAACTTAGAATTTAAATAATAAATAGTAATTTTTCAATTCAAAGTATCGTTATTAGAATTTATTACTCTCTGTAATGGTATGAATTTGAATTTGAAGATGTCAAAATATCAATTTCTATAGAAAAATGTATGTTCTATATAGAACTGAAAGAATTCTGTAAAAATCTGTTACAGTTATCAACCTATAGATATTTGAATTTATTGTTTTCTTTTCCGGTTTGGCTTTAAGAGGGACGGCCGCCGCCAGATAAAATATTTTGCAAAATTGACAAAGTTATTTCATAGAACGATGCCCTGTGTATAAATGTGTACAATTTTATTGTTCTGCGTGGAGTGGAACTCATAAAGGCTATTTTTTAAGGAAATCAAACCTGTCAATCACGAATTTTATCCAAAACCGAACGCGGAAATTTCAAAATACTCAAAAATAGGGAAAAAAATGCATTAAACCTCAAACGATTCCAACGAAATTTTTACTGTACATGGATGCCTATAAAAAGTACACTCGGACGAAAATTCAATGTTCCGCTGCCATCGGGGACGACGCGGCAAATTATTTTAGTTTTGGAGGAATTTGGCAAATATCTCTGCAGAGTCTCGAAACAGAAAATAGGGATTTGGTGCACCGTATGTGGAATTCTGGTATCTACAAATAAGCATTATTTGCAAATTTTATAAAGTCTTTTGGTTTTGTCACAAATGTGAAAAGTGATATTTTTTCAATGGGTGCCCCTTCTCTGAATTTGGTTTTACATTTTACATAGGTTTAAATGGAGAATGAATTCGGAGTTGAATGAAAAAAAATCCCATGACCAAACAATTAACAGCGGAGCGATGAAATTAATGTGTTTTATAGATCTGTGTTATCTGTTGTTAAAATTATTTCTTGCAAACCAGAGGAAATGAGGCATATGATTATTCGAAGATGAATCAGAAAAGTACATGACATTTTTAAACGCTCGGCATGTCAAGGCTATAGCCGCAAAAAGTTCATGTAGCACATGTATGTCAATAGGCCTCAATGTGCACTATTCGATTTTAAAAAGAAAATCCGGATAAATTTCGAGATGGCTTCAGCCGTGAAGTGGTAGAACTGACCGTTTCTTCAACAATAACTCTTTTCTTATACCCGCTAGGAAGTCGCGGAATACACCTTTAGATTCCAAATTAAATGTGTAATTTTTAACTATTCTTGTAGAAAACTCGTAAAACTTGTAGAAAACAGATAAATCAAGACCACATACGCGCGGCGTATTGATTGTGATCTGATCAAGACAATACGCGCGGCGCTGCCGTGCGTATGTGGTATTGATTTATCTGATCAAGACTATACGCGCGGCGCTACCGCGCGTATGTGGTTTTGATTTATCTGTTCAGGGCTATACGCGCGGCGCTGCCGCGCGTATGTGGCCTTGATTTATCTGAGTTTGGAAAAATGAACAAAAAAGATTTCACCAAATTTCTAATTTTTTTTCAAAATTTCTGTATTTACAAAAATTCTGTGTCAAGGCTATCGGCCAGGAAGATACCAAAACGTAAATTTCAATAGAAAAATATATAATCCATATAGATCTGAAAGAAATTTCAATATATCTCTTGCAGTTTTAATTTTACAGTTTTTTGAATTTATTAATTTTTGTTATGTTAGAGTTTGAGGGGCGGCGCCACATAAAATATTTTGCAAAACTAACCAAGAGATATCATAGACTAACTAATTCTCTACAAATGTGTGAAATTTTATTGTTCCACGTTGTGTGAAACATACTAAAATCACTTTTTAAACAAATCCAGACATGTCAATCACGAATTTCAACCAAAAACGAACACGAAAATTTAAAAATATTCAAAAATTGGGAAAAATTGTATGAACATTAGAAGGAATTCAATTAAACTTTTACTGAATGTGAGTATCCACCAGAAGTATCAGTTGACAAAGTTTAAAAGCTCCCACCCACTGCAATGGGGATGTCGTGAAGAATGATTTTCTCGTCATTTTCTCGTCTTTTTATGGAAATATCTCGTCAACGCCGCAAGATGGAAAATTACAACCAAAAAATTACATCTGTATGTAAGACGTCGGTGTCTACAAAAAAGTATTCTTTGCAAATTTTGTAAAATCCTTCGGTTTGGTCGCAAAAGTAAAAAATATAAAATTGAAAAAATATAAGACCCCTTCTAGACCCCCTATTGGGACCCCTTCTCTGAATTTTGTTTTTGAATTTCTTCGTCTCCAAAAAAAAATTTCGGCCAAACGGTTCGCTTTGAAAAAATTAAAATGACACAACTTTTAGATGAAAATGTATTCTATAAAATAGCGCTAAATGCATATTTCTTAGACTTCGGAAAATTGGACAAAAAATATATTTGCAAGTATTTCTTTATTAAAAAAAATCCTGTGTCAAGGCATTCTACCACAAATATGTAAATTTCAATAGAAACATGTACAATCTATTTAAAACTTATGTAAACTATATAAAACTTAATGCGTTTGTTAAAAGAAAGTGCGCTCTATATATCTGTGTAAAAAATATTTCATGCAAACCCAAGGAAATGAGGCATTTTTAAACGCTCGTCATGTCGTAGCTATTAGCCGCAAAAAGTGCATGAAGCACATTTTCAATAAGCAAATTTCAATAGGCCTCAATGAGCACTATTTGATTTTTTTTTAAATCCGGATAAATTTCGCTATGGCTTTTCCTTCAGCCGTCAAGTGGTAGAACTGACCGTTTTTCAACAATAACTCTTTTGCTATATACGCTAGGAAGTCGAGGAATACACCTTTAGATTCCAAATTAAATGTGTAATTTTTAACTATTCTTGTAGAAAACTCGTAATTCTCACCGTTTGGAAAATGGATTTTAAATCACCAGATGACCAAAAAACTTACATCGTCCCCCATGTAAAATTAGCCGAATCACGAATCTCCAATCAGAAATTTGTAAAACAATAGTTTTCTTCTATAAAATCAGTAAAAACTCTAAAACTCTCTAAATATGGCCGAGCTTACTTTTACTCACGTAAAAGTGTGAATTTGCTGGAATATTCAATTGTTTCTAATATAGAATTTTCCAACTTTAACAAATCTGAAACCACGGAATGTGGGGCGGAGATGATTATCCCACCGTTGCTAGCCACCCCGAATCTTGGCAAATGAATTGCATTTAAAAAAAATCCTGGTAAAGCGGTTTGCAAAGGAATGATAAAATTTGCTCCGCTGGTAGAGGAAAGTTTACTCTATCGATTCATGCTAGAAGAATTTATTAGAAATGTATGGAAAAGAAATACGCAAATGCTTGAAAATCAAGAAAACAGTTGGAGGGCTGATGTCAAACATCGGCCACGTCTGGACCGTCAGCCGCAGAAAATTCATGCAACATATTTTAATAGAACTTGATGAGTTGTATTCGAATTTGAATCAAAAATGTCAATAAATGTCAATAAATATTGAAATGGCTGTTCCTTCCGCTGTGAAATGGTAAAACTGACAGCTTTTCGCCAATAACTCTGTTGATATACATTCGAGGAAGACGCGTGTTGTACCGTTGGTATCTAAATTCAATTTAAAAGCTCCAATTATTCTTAAAAAAACTCGTAAATATCGCGGATAATGAAATAAATTTTGGAATTCAAATGTGAAGGGAAGCAACTGTTTCTGATGTAAAATGGTCTGAATTTTAAGAATCTGCTAAAAGAAAAGTGAAAAAACTTATTTTCTTAACTCGTTTTCTTGTAGAAATTTGTGAAAAATTGCGAATTTTGATGTTGCTATGTGTTGCTAATCAAGAGCCAGAGTCGCCGAAATCTGCAATTTAGAGATTTCAAGATATATCTCTTTGAATTTTATTTGAATTTCAACCTAACATAGAGCGAAAAATCAGAATTTTGATTTAAATTCTTTTCTTTAACTTTATCTTTCCACAAGCACACGAATAATCATAAACGGATAAACTTCAACAATGACATTTCCACATAACCTGAGCGAAAATAGTGTCAAAATGATCAGCTGTAAGTGTAAATTTGCGATTCCGCGGCAAGCAATGGTCTTAGTTGTTTTGACCTGGAGTGCGAAGAGGTGAAAAAAAGTGACTTTGCGAATTGGGGCCTGCGGAATGTCCCCGGAGGTTTAATGCGCCGAGAGAGGAGTGGTTCGAAAGTAGACACGTGGGGCTATAATTCCTGAAAAGAGCAATACAATTCTAAAACATTTCACCGAATATTGAAGGTTTCAATTTGCTCAATTTTGAAAAATTCGTGTCGAGTTTGGACGGGCGTCGAGACCCCCAAATGAGATCGAGCGGTGCGTCGTTACTATCGCCTTATATACCCTTTCGTTCTCTATTTATAAATCACCACCGCGACGCCCTGCTATTTAATTTAGCGAATCCCGGAGGATTCTCGCGTACGTCTGCAAAACATGGTTTTTCGGGCGTCCCGGCGCCATCCAGCGCGCAATCGCAAGTAAACTCCAAAACAAACTTAAAGGCACTATGCCGAATCGATTGGTGCCGGTCCGGTCCCGATCCGACTGTTGGGTATCCCAGGAGAGGGATCCCCGCAAATTGGGTGAAAAAACACCGCGTTTTTCCGATTTTTGTGTTAAAATTGACCCAGAGCGGGAAAAGGATGCCGAAGGTACCAAATTCTTCCACCGCCGGTTGCGGGTAAAAATCTCGCATCGAACGAACCAGTTTGGAGACACGGCGCTCTTCTATCAAGAGAACGGCGTCCACAACAGTGATGGAAAAAGCGGTTTTTTTTCGCTTACATTTTCCGCCGCACCGGGTGAACCGACGGTCGCGTACTTTTCCGCATGACGTCAAAAAACGTGAAATCGACGCGGCAAGAGGACGAAGTAAAAAAATTGAGCCGCGGGCCAAAATTGCTCCTCAAATGTGCTAGAAACGATCTCCTGTTTTTGGCACCTGGAGGACGCCGTGTGGTACTTGCGTGGGGCAGACGGACACGGGTCGAAGGCCCGTTCAGTTTTACAACAGAAAATGACAATTTCCCGTTTCGACGCGTAAGAGGAACGGAGTTTTTGAAGAAAAAATAAAAATTAAAATGCACCTACAGCCGGCCCCTGCGGGGGTGGAACTGTGTAAGGCTCTTAAAAAAAACCTAATTTTTTGTTCAATTCACTGGAAAAAATTGAAGACGTAAACCGCATTTTTTGACAATTTTTCTTAATTTTCAAAAATTTTGTTTTTTGGACCCCTTTTGAGTTCAGGGACGGTACCTTACTCGATTAGTATATTTCGATAAACGATAAATGAATTTTTAATTAATTAGCAACAATAATTGTGATAGTTTTTGAAATATGTCAAATAAAAATTGACATACGGGGATCCCTGTAGAAAGAAAAATTCGTGAAAACAAAGTGATGGCATTATACTTTTTACAGAAATAAAATATATTTTTTTTATTCAGAAACTTGAAAAGTTGGGAGATTTTTTTTCGAGGTAGTCGATTTGGACCAGACCCTAAAAGGTGATTAGCAGCGAATAGCAGACGTGCGTGGCCGTTTGTATAAGGCCGGTCCAGACGCTCCGTCCTTCACAACGTATTGTCTGCGCAGTTCAACACGTTGGAGATAAAACGTTGCGTGTGGACAGGAAAACTGCGCAGTTTTGAGAACTGCTTAAATACATTAAGATTATGATAAACAGTGCCTTAACAACACAGCATGCCAAAATTGACCAGAGTAGTACCACCTCCATGACGATGTCACTAAAACTGTGCGAAATATACAGATATAACTGCACCGTGTGGACGCTCTACAAATTGCAACGTTTTCATTCAGCCTTAAGACTGCGCAAACAAAACGTTGTGCAAAACGGAGCGTCTGGACCGGCCTTAATACTGAACACGGAACAATTTTGACGAACGTATTTGTTTGTTTTAAATTAACAGAAATACATTATATAGCTCGTGATACCTACCGCCCCCTATATCGCCCCCCTGGCTACCTACCGCCCCCTATATCGCCCCCTGGCTACCTAGCGACCCCCAAAACGACGTCATCGCCCACTGGGAGGCGATATCGCCCACTTTGAGAAACGATGCTGTAGAGCAGTGCTTTCCAAACTGTGTGTCGCGACACTTTAGTGTGTCGCCTGCAGTGTGATGGTGTGTCGCGAGAATAATCGCGACTATAACATTAAATTAAAAAAAAACTTATTTGTTAGATGGGAATACCTATGGGATTAGGGATAATGAAGGATTCGAATTTTTGGACTTTATTATCTTTGACACGCTCAATGCTAACAATTTGCGCAAACAAGAACGCGCTAGGCGCGTTGTCAGCATTGAACGTGTTAATAACATAGGTATTCCCATCTAACAAATAATCTTTTTTAAAATTGGTTTAAAAAAACCAGAAATGATTAAATATTATCGACCCTTTGTTCTTTTCAGCTGAAATATCCCCACCTTTAACCATGCGCATTAGGATAGCGCATAAGCTTGGTTTTTTATTTGTAAATTTAGTTATAGTTCAGTCTTAGTTTTCGTAAAATGGATAAGTTTTTAATTAAAAAAAGAAGTTGATGTTTGTGATAAACCTATGATATCGCTTACGGAAGAATCAGTTGTTGAAGGGTCTGCATTAATACGTAAAAATAGTAAAAAATTAAGTAAAAAAGGAAAAAATTCTACGTCTCGTTTATACAATAATGATTATATGAACCTAGGATTCACATTTTTTGGTAATGAAAAAAATCCTTGTCCCCAGTGTTTAATTTGTGGGGTGATACATGCAAATGAAAGTATGGTACCAAACAAATTAAAGCGCCATTTAGCCTCAAAACACTGTCATTTATCACAAAAGCCAGTAGAATACTTCATTGAACTTTCAAAATCTATAAAGAAGCAGTCTGTATCATTCACCAAGAGAATGAAGACATCAGATAAAGCTCAAGAGGCAAGTTCCTTGATTGCTCAAATAATTGCCAAAAATAAGGAGCCACACACTATAGCTGAAACTACTATAAAGGAATCTTGCTGTGCTATTGCTCGAACAATGTATGGACCAGAATTTGAGATAGAAGTCAATAAAATCCCTTTGGCAGATAACACGATTGGAAGACGTATTCAAGACATGTCTGATGACATTAAACTGCAAATTAAGGACATGTTTCTAGATAGTAATAGGGTCTTTGCATTACAGTTAGATGAATCTACAGACGTCAGTGGGTTGGCACAATTACTAGTTTTTATACGTTTCATTCATACTGACAGAATTATTGAACAATTCTTGTGTTGCTTATAACTTCCATTGAGAACTAGGGGCTAAGATATATTTAAAATATTAGATTACTTCATGAACGAAAATAATTTAAATTGGTTAAATTGTGTAGGAATATGTACAGATGGCGCTCCTTCAATGATTGGTTCAACAAAAGGTTTTATAGCTTTGGAAAAGAAAGAGAATGAAAATATTATATTAACTCATTGCTTTTTACATCGTGAAGCACTAGTGGCGCAAACCATTGATTGCGAATTGAAAAAGATAATAGACAAAGTGGTTCAAATGGTGAATTACATAAAAAGTAGACCTGTTAAATCAAGATTATTTGCTCACATTTGTGAACAAATAGGGGCAAAGTTTAAAAAGCTTTGACTACACACAGTAGTGCGTTGACTTTCAAGACGTCGAGTGCTTTGTCGTGTATACGAATTGAGAGAAATGATGCTTAGACTCTTTGAAGAAAATCAGCAAAATGAATTCTGCGATCTAATTCAAAATAAACTGTGGTGCACAAAATTAGCATATCTTGCTGACATATTTGAACATTTGAATAAAGTAAACACCAGTATACAAGGAAAAGGAGAAAATCTCTTAACAGCGGTAGATAAAATTTGTGCTATAAGAGACAAGATAGCAATTTGGAAAAGGAAAGTGAAAGAAGGAAATTTTGAAATGTTTTCCAAAACTGATGAATGTGAGCTAAAATATGATATTAGTGCGTTAATTGTTGACCATTTAACATTACTCGTTGAGAAATTTCAACATTACTTCCCAAATATTGAAATCCAAGAAATCCATTTATTTCAACTGCAACGATTAACTTCTCGCTTATTGAAGAAGAATTAGCTGAAATAAAAAATTATCGAAATATGTTTATGATGTATAAAGAGGGTAACTTAGACAACTTTTGGATTTACGTTTCTAAAATGCATCCGAACATAGGTAAAAAAAACGTTAAAAATTCTTCTACAGTTTTCCACTACATACATTTGTGAAGTGTCCTTTTCAACAATGACAAACATAAAGACATTGAAACGTGGAAGCTTAAAAATGCTTGATGACAAAATGCGAGTGTCTTTGTCTAATATTCCACCGAATATTAAAAAGCTGTGTTCATCCAAACAAGCTCATGTATCTCATTAAAATGATAAGAAGTTTAAATTAAATTTTTTTACTATTGTATGTGTTTTTTACTATTGTATCCTTTATAAGGGGGTTAGTTTCGCCTTTAAACTCTGGTTTGCTACTGTACTGTATTAATGTGTCGCGAAATTTTGTTTGTCTAAAAAGTGTGTCACCAACATGAAAAGTTTGGAAAGCTCTGCTGTAGAGGTACACGCAGGTTCTCGTTCGTCTGCCGCGTACACCGCAGGACTAGTAGATCTTACTATCTAAATATAATTTACCTAGAATTAATTTTTTTGCACAATATTTTACCCAGTATCCCAGGCTATTCCTATAACGTTCGCTGTATAGTAAATCCATTAATTCGAACTACACATTTTGCCTTATCTACTCCTTTAGCTTTCGTTGTTACATTATCCTTTATCGTTTTTAATTCATTCGGAAGCTCATTAAATAGACCTATAGCCTTTATAGAGCTAATTTCTCTTCTCGCTTTTCGTCTCTTCGTGGAATCTGTATTATTTTTTTCTTGTTATACTAATCGGTGCCAGAACATTGTTTTTCATGTCATTGTAGTCAAATACTATTGATTCATATGCAAAAAGTGTCTTATGTTCAGAGGGTTGTCATGATTTATGAAATTGTTCTTGCTAATTATTTTTAATAACATATTTTGTAAACTTCGTAATAAAATTAAGCTATTCGAAAACGCCCCACCCTACATTATAATTCCATAACTCATTAACCAAGAAGGCAAGACCAAATCGATGCAAAGGGTCATCAATATGTGGATCCCACAGGGCAGAACATTAGGCCCTTTCCTCTTCACACTATACATAAATGACCTGCCCGAATTAAATTTAATTGACACAGGTAGCAAGATACTCAACTATGCAGATGATACGAGCATAATAATAGGGAACAGGTCATTAGATGATATAGAAGCGAATTTTAAAGCTGCAATAGCAACAATGACCACCTGGTTTAATATCAACAGATTGGTTATAAATAAAGAAAAAACAAATGTGATTTACTTTAAAACAAAAAGAGACAGGAAAGCATACAATAACGAACTAGAAATTGGCAGTAATATAATAAAAGTACAAAATAATGTTAGGCTATTGGGAATCTAAATTGATGAAAATCTGAACTGGCCAGAACATAATTAAGCTTTCGAAACAGCTTAACAGGGCGGTTTATGCCTTACGAATACTGAAAAGATACTTAAATAGGGATACGTTAAAAATGGTGTATTTCGCAAATCTCCACAGCCATCTTAGATTCGGAATAATGTTTTGGGACAACGGCGCATTAATAACGGATATTTTAAAAAGCCAAAAAGAAGCAATCAGGATTGTATACGACTTGAATTTTGGGGAATCGTGTAGAGGTAAATTCAGAGAAGCCAACATCCTAACCTATGTGGGTACATATGTATATGAAACAATATTATTTTTATTCAAAAATCAATCCCTATTTGATCAATTAACTATCAACAACAACATGAATACAAGAGGAAACAATCTAAACTATTACATTCCAATACATAAACTCACTATATCGAAGAAAATACCACCGTATAGTAACATTGATTTATATAATAGACTACCAAAAAATATAAAAGTTATAA
Organism: Phosphuga atrata; assembly: GCA_944588485.1. NCBI lineage: Eukaryota > Metazoa > Arthropoda > Insecta > Coleoptera > Silphidae > Phosphuga > Phosphuga atrata. Next base: position 9,649,975 of record OX155899.1, read on the forward strand.
TTTGCGTAAAGAATTTTAAGAAACAGCTTTATCGCCTTCTCATCGATATCGAGCCATACTCCTTGCAAGAATACTAATAATAATAATAATAACCTTTATTGGCATAATTAAAATAATTTACATTTCCCTACAAAATATACATACAAAATAAAACAATAAAAAATAATAAAAATAATAAAAAGTTGTGAAACTAAAACCCTATTAAAAAGAAAAAATAAATTTTACCACCCTATAAACCTATACTTCAACACCTGTACATCGGACAAAAGCTCACAAAACAAAACTAAAAAAAAAAAAAAACTAAACCGCAACACTCAAAAAACTACCCGGTCGCATCCGCTCTTTCCATCTTTTCACTCTGTGTAAAAACAACAGTCCCTTCCGGCTCTCGTCCATACACTCCCTCCAATCCTCTCCTCGCCTTCTCTCCTGGTCATTCCACTCCGCCATCGTGCATTCTTCCAACCAATGACTCCACATATCTTCCTTCAACCCACACACCAAACACCTTCTACTTTCCTCCTTCATCCAATGTCTCCTTCCACGCTCTTCATTGCCACACCTAAATCTCGCCAACACTGACTGGTCGTCCGACCCTTTACTTGTCCTCAAATAACCAGGAACACGGCCGTGCACTTGTATCTGACTGTAGCCTTGGTGATATTTACTAGCCTCTATTTTCGATTGGCGTTATTGGAAGTCCACTTCTAATAACCTCTCTTTTAGCATCCGTTTCCACTGAGCACCCGCACTTTTTTCCGTTTCCAACCCCTCGGAAGATAACCCGCCTCTCTCATACAGTTTCCTTTTATTCAACCCCCAACCGCTCTCTCTTCTACCACTTAACCCCTCTTTATTCACTACTCGAAAGATTTCCTTTATTATCCTTTCATCTCCTAACCCATCCACCCTATACTCGAACTTTATCACTCTTTCCGCAGCTATTACCGCCACCTTACAAGCACTCATTCCTGAAGCACAATGTGACCAGGCGTCGACCTATCAAGTTTCAACACTTTCTTTTAAAACTTTAGCTGCACCCTTTCGATCTTGTCTTCCTCTTTCGTTCCCCAAACCTCGCATCCATACAGTAACACGCTTCGCATACATGCCTTCCATATGGTCTCTGCTGCTCTAAAGTTTCCATCAAAGTTCCTTTTCCAAACCTCCCAAATACGACCCGCCGCCACCCATGCCTTCTTTGTAACATACTCTATGTGTTCTTTATTACTGTATCCAGTCCCAAAGACATACCCCAAATACTTATATTTACTAACTTCCTCTATTTCAGTACCCTGCCATTTAAACCTTTCTTTCTTATATCGCCCTCCCCTTTTAAACCGAATCCATTTTGTTTTACCAACATTCACCCTTAAATCCCTCTTTTCGAAATACCTACAGAGCCTTTCAATCACGTCCTTCATCTCACTAGCCGACTTTGCAAATACCACCATGTCATCCGCATATGCCAAGCTCCACACCTTCTTTTTCCCAAACACCACTCCTCCAGCTTGCCCGGCCTGTAGAACCTTTTCCATATCCGCCACATACAGATTGAAAAGCGTGGGACTCAAAGGGCAGCCTTGTCTCAGGCCCTTCCTCACCTCAAAATAGTCCGATTCCCATTCATTCGCTACTACCTTACAGACCGTTTCCTCGTACAAATTCCTGATGTTCCTTCTTACCCTCTCTGAGATACCTAGCTTTCCCAAACAATCGTCCAGTCTCCTTCTGTTCACCGAGTCATATGCGACTTTCAAATCAATGAAAAGAGCAAACAGGCATCCCTTTGCATCCCTTTTTTTTTAAATTATTTGAAATTAACAGATAAAAAAAATGCATAGTATATCATTTTTAGAGTGTGTACTTGTATAAACCCTCTAAATTTATAAAACACAAAAAAGTATTGTTCAACTTGTTCAACTGTTGGGCTTTGATCATTGTCCAGTATTGTCGCATCGGCTGCCGGTGTAACTAACTCTTTTCTCTCTTCTGTCCAGGGAGTACTTTTTCTTCGAGGTTTTTCCTGAAATCCACGGACTTCCATCAGGATGAGTCTCACAGACTGTTTGTTTTGGAGATCTGTTATTTCCAGTTTTTTAATATCCTTCTCTGTTTATGTCAACCAAGTGGTACGCACCTTCTTGTTTTGCCAGACGGCGAACAGACGGATGGTTAGTCGCTTTGGAGCCAATCTTGCAACGTGGCCATAGAAAGCTACACTTCTTTTTCATGCAGAGTCAAGGAGCATGTCAATATGTTCGTAGAGCTCAAAGTTATGCCGCCTTCGGAATTCCCCATCTTCCTTTACCGGGCCTAGGATCTTCCTGAGAATTCTCCTCTCTCTGATTTCCTTCCAATTTCTCTACCAGCCCTCTTCGGTTCAAGGAAAGACACTCCATGGCATACTGGGCTTCTGGTCGTAGGAGTGATGTGTAGTGTTTAAGTTTCAGGTTGCGTGACAGGCATTTCTTGTTGTAAGTGTTCTTACTGACAGTCGATAGACTAGTTCAATCTTGTTGACACTCTTGGATAATGATGCTCTTTCTGATAAGTTGGGTTGAATCCATTCGCCGAGATACTTGAATTTCTCAGTCCTCTTAATGTTTGCCTGCTCTACTAACATCTCTCTGTTTGCATCTCTGATGTTGGTGAAGAATTTTGTTTTTTCCAGCGACACTTGATGACCCACTTTGGTAGCCTGTTTTCTAAGGCAATTTACCTGCATCGTTGCCCTTTCAAGAGAATCAGCAAACAGTGCCATGTCATCTGCAAAGGCCACGCAATCTACAACCAGTCCATCGTTCTTACGTCCCAGGTAGATACCACTCTGAGCACCCAAATTGATCAGTTCCTTGCGCCATTCACTCATAACCTATTCAAGGACACAGTTGAAGAGAAGTGGGGAAAGTCCATCTCCTTGTCTCATTCCAGTTTTTATTTCGAAGCTTCTGAAATCTCGCCTTTAAAATTAACCTTGGAATGGGTGTTGGTCAGAGTTTCTAGGATGAGTCTGCGGGTTTTGTTGTCTAGCCCTAGTTCCTGGAGTACTTTGTTAAGCGTTTCTCTATCAATGGCATCGTAGGCCTTCCGAAAATCAACAAAGGTGACGACCAGCTTGCGGTTTCTCATCTTGGAGTATGCAAATACACTTTTAAGATTGAGTATCTGTTCAACACTGGATCGGGTCTTCTTGTAGCCCCCCTGGTATTCTCCCAGTTGACTATCCAGCTGATTTTCTGCCCTTGTTTGTAACGCCTTCGAGAGAATTTTGTATGTTACCGGGCCGAGAGAAATTCCACGTAGTTGGTAGTTGTTTAGATCAGCAAAATCTCCCTTTTTGTGAAGCGGATAGATCAGAGCAGATTTCCAATCGGGTGGTTATTTCGCTGTTTCCCAGATGTCCTGGATGATCTCGGTTAGATTGCGCACGGCATTGCTTCCAGCAGCTTTCCACAGTTCAGCAACGATATAGTCCTCTCCTGCTGCCTTATTATTCTTAAGAAGTTGAATAATCTGGCCAACTTCTTCCAATGAAGGGGGCAGCCAGTCCGGGTTTGGTGTGGTTTGTTTATAGTCGAAGTCTTCGTTGGGTGGGTCACAGTTGAGTAAATTTTTAAGTACTGAGCCAAAAGGTGGCAGTTGTCTTTGTCGTTATAAGCCAGTTTGCCCTGTGAGTCTCTGAAGTGGAGGCTTGGCGGAGCGTATTTTCTGAGAGTCTGCTTGAAGGTTCCAAAAAAATCTCTGGAGTTATTCTGAGCAAAGCTCTCTTCGGTTTGGGTTAGTTGGTTTTGTGTGAAGGTTCATTTGGTTCCTCGAATTATCTTGGCTGTAACCTTTCTTTGTTCCAAAAATGTATGCCAATTTTCTTTGGTCTTTTTAGAATTCCACTTCACCCAGGCTGTCTGTCTTAGGGCTATTCCATTGTCACAGTCTTCAGTCCACCACGGATGCTTCCTTATTCTAGCGAGAGGGGCGAGTTCATTTGCCGTTCATTGACAAGAGTCTCTTTCAGTTGGTCCCAGCTGTTTAGATCTATATTGTTCAGTCTCTGACTTACTTCTTAACTGTTCTTGAGTCGCTCTACGTCAAATCTTACCATTTTGGAGGTTCTGTGAAATCTAGTGTTTCTAGGCTGGAGTCTTATTTTGATCTTTGAGAGGTAGTGGTCTGAGTCAGATTGGAGCTTCTTAGTACCTTCACGTTTTGTATTTCCTTATGAAATTTTCGTGAAATGGCCACATGATCTATCTGGAATTCACCCAGGTTGGTATTAGGTGAATTCCAAGTCTTCTCCTTCCTTGGCAAGTGTTTGAAGGCTGTAGACTTCATGAGCAATCCAAAAGTCCTAGATATATCAATCGTTCTCCGTTGCGGTTGATTCGTTTATGCGCCTGATAATTGCCCTCTAAATTAAGTAATTAATAAAGTAAATTAAGTATTTACTTTTATGTATCAAATTTTGTATGTGTTTCCACTTCATGTTGTAGTCAAAGACTATTGCTAAATATTTACAGTATTCAAGTCTTTTTAGAATCTTTCCCTCTATAGGCGTAGTCGGGGCGGAAAAAGCAGTTCAACGGGCCGTTAGCAAAACAATATTAGGTGAGCATTTAGTAGACACATTGTGCGTAGGTTACGTGCAGCGGCATAGCCGTGGGGAACCACACCGTAATGCGACTGCATTTCTTAAAGTATTGCTGTACTTTTTACACTAGCGCGGGTGGTTAAAGGTTAAAGGCAGCAGTCGCGCGAGGAAATTTCTACACTTATCACGACTCGAGTTTCGACTGGTAAATGACCTTTAGGTAGTATAAGTGTAGAAATTTATATAAGTGTAAATAATATGTTATATTTAAATTTTTTCATATAAGTGTGATTAAAACATAGTGAATTTTTCAATTCAGTGTAAATATGGAATACCACCTAGTAACGGTCGCAACCATCCTATTAATTAAGTCAGCACTTGAAAATGACCCTTAACAGTCGAAACTCGAGTCGTGATAAGTGTAGAAATTTATACAACTGTGAATAATATGTTATATAATATTTTTACATATTATAAGTGTTTCTTTTCGACTTGCTTTGACCATGGTGGACGGTAAAGTTTGTAAAGCTATCAAGCATGATATGTCTACTCAACGATGCTATTTATGCAAAGCAACTTCAAAAGACTTTTTTCTATTTTGCGTCTGTAATGACCTCAGAACAGCACTCACATTCGTGCGGTTATGGCTCACCGAGTGCGATACAATTTTCTCAATGTGTATCGGCGATTTTTTTATTTAGAAATAGCACAAAACGGCGGAAAATAGAAAAAATACTATAAAAAACTGGTTTGTAAGGCGTTTTTCAGCACTTGTCCATTAGAAAACTCCTCGCTACACTCCTTGTTTTCCAAAATTGGACGCGTGCTGTAAAATCGCGCTTACTGAACTCTTCCTTTCATATACTATAACAATATCCATGCAATTCTAGAAAAGGAAGTCTCTGAAGATCATTTACAGTTTGGTTTATCAACTTTGCATGCATGGATACGATTTTTCGAATGTTGTTTGCATGTAGCATATAAGCTTAAAATTAAAAAGCGGCAAGCGCGTAGTGATAAAGAAAAGGAACAAATAACATTCCGAAAAACAAATATCCAGAAGGGTTTCCGGATGGAATTGGGTCTAATAGTCCATCAACCAAAGCCCAGTTTCGGTAGCTCGAATGATGGGAATACCGCTCGACAATTTTTCGAAGACACAAGCATTTCTGCTGCTATTACAGGGCTTGATGAGGACTTGATTAAGCGTTTCCATGTCATATTGTAGAAAATATCGAGTGACCATGAAATCGATGTAATAAAATTCTAAGATTATGTCTTACATACAGCTCGCTACTGTGTGCAGTTATATTCGTGGTTCTACATGCCAACTTCGGTACATAAAATATTGATTTAAGACGCAGAAGTGATAAACTCATCGATATTGCCGATAGGGAAGCTGTCTGAAGACGCTGAAGAGTCTACTAATAAATACATATATTAAAAAGTTTCGTGAAGATTTTGCAAGAAAGTGTTCCCGAGCCAAAACAATGGAAGACATTTCACTGTTATTATTAATATCGGATCCATTTATTTCAAGTTTGCGCAAATTGCCTCGAAAAAATACAAAGTCGCTGCTCCCAGAAGCAGTTATATTGTTAGTTTGGCCATGTATACCAAGAAGTACAGGAAGCTACAGCGATTTAAAAGTTGAATCAACTGATTGAATCAAATTATTCTTAGGAGGACGATCCATAAACTCTCTCTATGCTTTATTGTATTATACAGCATTGGAATTTATTTAGTACTGTGCTCAATAAAAGTTATTCAAGTAAAATCCGCCATTTTGTTTTTATTTCAAATTTTGACTTTGGATTCATAATCAGCGACCCCTAAGACCCCCTACTGACTTTCAGCCAAATTTATAACATTTTCGACTTTTGGCCAGCTTATTTGGATTTCAGCACACTGCGCGTCGTCTAGAGCAGTGGTGCGCATCAATTTTCATTTGCGACCCAGCATTTTCTGTAAAATTTTATCGCGACCCCTTGACAAAACTAACGTGAACATTGTAATTCCAAAACAGTTGTACCACAAAAGCTTAAAGAAATCCCCAAATTAGTTTCGGAGAAAATTAAGTTTGAAAATGTCAATGCTGACAAATTTGATTATCAAGGCCGAGTTTTCAAAAAAGAGCAATTTTCTAAAATAATCATAAAATATTGTATAATAATCATAAAATATTGGGAAAATTTGAAAGATTTGTTTCAAATTTTGAGGAAATGTTGGTAGAACTGTTCCGAAATATTTAGCAAATTTTCCCAATTATATATATATACATATATATATATATATATATATATATATATATATATATATATATATATATATATATATATATATATATATATATATATATATATATATATACACTGCCGAGCATAAAATTAGGGTCACTCCATAATTTGAAGTTATTTTAGAAATTTTTAGTTTTTTTCGTGTTTTTTCGGTAGTAACAGTTTACTAATTGATTGCTTGAATAAAACAAAAGGTTTTTGTTGTTCAAAGTTTATTGAAAGTAATGAAAATGAACAATTTTAATTTGATATGCTAAGTAATGAAAATGAACAACTTTACATTGATATGTTTTTGTTGAAACAAAAGAAAGTTTAAGGACTTCAGTAGCGAATATTCCCTCCTCTGACAGTGACAACAGCTTGCAAACGACGTGTCATGCTCTGGATCAGATGTTGGATCAAGTTCTGCGGAAGATTGTCCCATTTTTGCAACAGTATGTCGCGAAGCTCTCTAGAATTTCGGGGGGCCGGCACATGTCTTCCTAAATGTTTTCCCATCTCATACCAAATATGGTCAATTGGATTTAAATCTGGCCTGCGAGCTGTCCAAACAAAACGCCTGATTTCACACTCGTCAAGATAAAACAAAATTCAAACTCGGAATCCGGTGTGCACGGGAAAGCGGCGGTCCAGTAGCTCTAGTTCGGGAAGATAATCCAGCAGCATAAATTGTCTCCTAACTGCCCACTCACTTATGTTTACATTTCTCACTTCTTGCAGATGATTTCGAAGGGAAACTGCCGTGACCGTTTGGTTTTTCAAAGCACTAGAAACGAGAAAGCGGTCATCCCTAGCTGTTGGAGTTTTGCCTCGGCCTAAAGAAGGTCCTCGAGTGAGCAGACCAGTCTCTTCGAACCGCCGCCATACTCGTTGCAAACTCTAGAGACTTACACCAACGTTTCTCGCAGTTTCGCGCTGACCGCGACCGTCTTCTAAAGCCGACACAATTTGTGCCGCAACAACGGGATTTATGCTCATTGCAAAACACTAACAATGACAACAATTTACAACAGACAGATGAGACCACAGAAACAAATGCTACCCTGTCCTTAAACTTTCTTTTATTTCAACAAAAACATATCAAAGTGAACTTGTTCATTTTCATTACTTAGCACAATAAAATTAAAATTGTTAATTTTCAATACTTTCAATAAACTTTTTTAAAGAAAAATCTTTTGTTTTATTCAAGCAATCAGTTAGTAGACTGTTACAATGGAAAAAACACGTAAAAAACTAAACAAATTTAAAATAACTTTAAATTACGGAGTGATATATATATAATATATATATATATATATATATATACATATATATTTATATATATATATATATATATATATATATATATATATATATATATATATATATATATTATATATATATATATTATATAAAATTGGGAAAATTTGCTAAATATTTCGGAACAGTTCTACCAACATTTCCTCAAAATTTGAAACAAATCCCCAAATTTGTTTTTGAGAAAATTATGTTGGAAAATATCAATGTTTTTAAATTTCTTTATAATAACAATTCACTATTTATTTACTGCTACCAATACTTGCTACCAATACACACGAAATGCCTTAAATTTTTTGTGAATTCGGCTACCCAAACAGATTCTCTAACGACCGCTCTGGGTGTCGCTACCCATGGTTTGCGCACCACTGGTCTAGAGGGTATAGACCGTCGCGTCGTCGTAGCGGACGTCCGTTCCTACCAGTCAAGTCAAGCTCCTGCCCTATATCTTTTTTTTTTCTAGATTTTGAAAAATTGTTCTTATGTTTATTATGCAATAATAAAGACCAAGCAATGTATAATAATCTCTGAATTTTACTTAAAAAATCGGCGCTCCATTATTAACCTTTTTGCTCCATTATTATCTACTCCCTATTGCACATTTTTTGTTTTGTTTCAGAAAAAAATATTTTTATAAAAATAATAAAACTCTTCTTTTGTTGTTAGTTTTTTCTTAGATGACATTCTTTTTGTCATTTTTTCCTGAAACATTGCACAAACCGAACTAATATATCTGTCTAAGGGTGGTAAGTTCAAACGAAAAATTTTAATCTGCGAATAACTCGTCCTATTTATGGGAAAAAGTTAGAAAACGGCTAGAAAAAATCTAAGAATTGAAATACAAATAACTAAATACAGATGGCTACTATGCCAGATTTACGGATTTCGAAAAGTTGCTCCAAATTATAAATATACCAATTCTGAATATTCCATTGGCCTCCACCTTCGGCCGACTTAAGAGCACAAGACCTTTATCTTTGGTGCTTTCTTAAGAATTAGGTAATGTCAATAATCAGGATTGTTCATCCAAATTAAAAGCAGTGGTAAAAAATTTGCAATAAACAGCTAGTGCTTGCAAAGCGGAAAATGATTATTGAATATTTCAGTGAATAATTTTTCCATATTTATTTACCAAAGGGTAAATAATAAATACATTTATCTACGACCACTATTGTAAATGTCCATTATTGTACAGTTCGTAGACTATGTAAATACATCATTACACACACGTATGTATCAGTCCGCGATTAATGATTGAGTTATGATTGATAACACACATGTGCGTTTGGTCTACGATTCGTTGATTGGTTGAGAGCTGCTAACACGTGCTCATACGTTCAGCGCAATATATTTATTTATCAAAGGGTAAATAATAAATACATTTATCTACGACCACTATTGTAAATGCCCATTATTGTACAGTTCGTAGACTATGTAAATACATCATTACACACACGTATGTATCAGTCCGCGATTAATGATTGAGTTATGATTGATAACACACATGTGCGTTTGGTCTACGATTCGTTGATTGGTTGAGAGCTGCTAATACGTGCTCATACGTTCAGCGCAATATATTTATTTATCAAAGGGTAAATAATAAATACATTTATCTACGACCACTATTGTAAATGTCCATTATTGTACAGTTCGTAGACTATGTAAATACATCATTACACACACGTATGTATCAGTCCGCGATTAATGATTGAGTTATGATTGATAACACACATGTGCGTTTGGTCTACGATTCGTTGATTGGTTGAGAGCTGCTAACACGTGCTCATACGTTCAGCGCAATATATTTATTTATCAAAGGGTAAATAATAAATACATTTATCTACGACCACTATTGTAAATGCCCATTATTGTACAGTTCGTAGACTATGTAAATACATCATTACACACACGTATGTATCAGTCCGCGATTAATGATTGAGTTATGATTGATAACACACATGTGCGTTTGGTCTACGATTCGTTGATTGGTTGAGAGCTGCTAATACGTGCTCATACGTTCAGCGCAATATATTTATTTATCAAAGGGTAAATAATAAATACATTTATCTACGACCACTATTGTAAATGTCCATTATTGTACAGTTCGTAGACTATGTAAATACATCATTACACACACGTATGTATCAGTTCGCGATTAATGATTGAGTTATGATTGATAACACACATGTGCGTTTGGTCTACGATTCGTTGATTGGTTGAGAGCTGCTAATACGTGCTCATACGTTCAGCGCAATATATTTATTTATCAAAGGGTAAATAATAAATACATTTATCTACGACCACTATTGTAAATGCCCATTATTGTACAGTTCGTAGACTATGTAAATACATCATTACACACACGTATGTATCAGTCCGCGATTAATGATTGAGTCATGATTGATAACACACATGTGCGTTTGGTCTACGATTCGTTGATTGGTTGAGAGCTGCTAATACGTGCTTATACGTTCAGCGCCGCCCCCCCCCCCCCCCAATTCAAACTAACGGAAATTGACATTGCGTATATAGGGTTGGCTATATCTATGAGCACTTTTATTCCAGTTTAACCCAAATAATAAATAATAAGGTATGTAATCAGTGGTCCCTCTAATTTTTATTAGTGCTGGGCGGTCCAAAGTCTAGGGTGAGCAAAAAATAAATAAAATTAAAAACAAATTGCGCAATATTTTTATACTTATTTATTCAAACCATAATATCAAATAGTCTGAACTCCAGAGGAGCGGCTACAAACAGCGTCTGTCCTCCATGTTAGGAGCGGCTGAATACACACTCTAGAAAGTACAATCCCAGTTTTAACCTCGACATGGCCCAAACAGCCATTTCCCCCCCGAATTTCAAACAACTATGCATGATGTCAATTTCTCTGAATGGAGACAACAACAACAGCGGCACAATCAGGCCTTAGGATTCTGCAGAGCCTGAAACACCATGTAGTTCAAGAAATTCAAAATCCCCTAAACCAAACAAAAACAACATACATTTCATTAGAACTTTAAATATTAACTCGCTCTTGAAGCCCGGCAAACTGAAGCAGCTCACCAAAGTTGTAAATAAAGTGCGACATACTATGAGGAAGAGAAGGGTAAGCTTTTATGCCCATTTGAAAAGAATGAATGATTAAAGGCTGACCTAGAAAAAATTTTTATTTTTTGACAAAAACCCCAGAACCCAAATCACATGGTTCAAAGAAGTCATAACAAACAGAGACCTAATGAGAGATAAAATTCTTAATTTTGAAGGATTTGAGGCGAAGAAAAAAACTGGATGAACAGTGTGGACAGATGACCGGAGGGAGCAGCAAATAGAGAGGATGAAGATATATTGGCAAAAGAGAATGAATGCAATAGGAGGAATGTCGATATTAACTCCGACCATGTATCAGTGGTTGGGGAATTTAAAGTTGGGTTTAAGAAAACGAAGGCCAAAAGCTATAACAAATATAACATGAGAATACTGAAGGATCCTAACATCAAAAGAGAGGTAGAAAAGGAACTAAACGAGAAAATGAATAAAGAAATTGATGAAACCGCGTCAGTAGAACAACAAATAACAGTTTTAAATAAAATCAGCCAAAATACCAAGAAGACACATATGAAGGAGGGAGAAAATAAAAAGAAGAAATCATGGATGACAAACGAGATACTAAAATTAATGGATCAGAGACGTGAACAAAAGAACAACAATGAAGAATACAGAAAAATTAACAAGACAATTAGACAAGAAATTAGAAAGGCAAAAGAGAGAGAAAGAGAGGAAGCATGTCAAGAGATAGAACAGCTGCAGAAAAGATATGATGATTTTAACGTGCATCGAAGAATTAGAGAACTGACAGGCAAAACAAGAAAAAAGAACTTTGGAAAGCTGGTGAACAACGAGGGAAAAATCATCATAAACTTAGAAGACAAAAAGAAAACGTGGAGTGAATATCTCAACAAACTATTTGAAGATGAAGAGAGAATAGCAACACCAATCATCGAAGGAGAAACGGGACCGCACATCTTGGAAGACTTCCTCTTCCAAGATGTGCGGTCCCGTTTCTCTTTAGACGTAGCAATAAAACGAATGAAAGATGGGAAGGCGGCGGGTCTGATGATATACAAGTTGAAATCCTGAAACTGCTAAGTGACAAACATATCAAAATACTTACCAACATCTTCAACAAAATATACAACTCGGGCAGCATACCAGAAGAGTGGTTGAAGTCGGAATTCATCGTATTACCAAAGAAAGTAGGAGCAAAACGGTGCGAGAAATATAGAAGTATCAGTCTCATGAGTCATCTTCTCGAAATATTCCTAAAAATAATACACAAGAGAATTTATAACAAATGTGAAGAACAAATCTCAGCAAATCAATTTGGATTCATCAACGCCGTAGGCACAAGGGATGCGCTTTTCTCCGTAGAGGTGCTCTTTCAAAGATCTAGAGACGTAAACTGCGATATCTACGTATGCCTAATCGATTATCAGAAAGCTTTTGATCGAGTGCAAAATCACAAAATGATAGACATCCTTAAACAAGTGGGAATTGACGCCAAAGACCTACAAATCATCACTAACTTGTACTGGAAACAGACCGCATCCATGAAAATTGAAGAGGAACAAATAGAAGACATTGAAATAGCTAGAGGGGTAAGGCAGGGGTGCATTATTTCTCCGATTCTGTTCAATCTATACTCCGAACAGATCTTTAATGAAGCGCTAGAAGGCATAGAAGAAGGCATTTTACTGAACGGAGTCAGATTGAATAACATCCGATATGCCGACGACACAATGGTATTCGCTGACTCTCTTGAAGGACTCCAAACACTAATGAACAGAATTGTAGCGGCTAGTGAAAAATATGGACTTAACATTAATAACAACACAACAAAATTCATGGTCATTAGCAAAGACAATATAGCTATTGCAAATCTCTACGTTCACAACCAACAAATAGAGAGAGTGAGACAAACAACATACTTAGGTACACTTGTGAATGAAAGAAAACTGGGACAATAGCCAAGAGATAAAATGTAGAATTGGAAAAGCCCGAGCTGCCTTCAATACAATGAATAACCTCTACAAAAATCACGAACTACATCTTGAAACCAAAGTACGCATGTTGAGGTGGTACATTTTCCCAATATTACTTTACGGAGTCGAGTCCTGGACACTAAATGATGCAACAACAAAAAAGCTTGAAGCCTTTGAGATGTGGCTATATCGACGTATCCTGCAAATATCTTGGAAAGACCGGGTAACAAACATCGAAGTCCTCCACAGGATGAAGAAAGAGAAAGAGGGACACCATCAAAACCCGCAAGCTCCAATATCTAGGCCACATCATGAGGAACGATGACAGATACGCCCTATTACAAGCCATCATTCAAGGCAAGATACACGGAAAACGAAGACCTGGACGGAAGAGAATTGCATGGTTGCAGAATCTCAGGGCGTGGTACGGGAATACTTCGAACGAGCTCTTCAGAATAGCAACCAATAAAGTGAAAATAGTCATGCTCATCGCAAACATCCGAAATCGGATATGCACATGAAGAAGAAGAAGGAGGAATGTACATTGAACAATAGTTGTTTAACGGGGTCCCTAGACGGACAAGATCGAAAAAAAATCAAATAGCAAAATAATAGTTTGGATATTTCCAATGAAACTTTAATTTATTGCTCCTTTGTACTAACCCACTCTTTATAAATGTAATTTCATTCTCATTTAATCACCGAGGTGTGCTTAGGTTTGTTTCTCTTAAGAGTCGCATGTGCATCGGCATGTCCAAAGGGATGTTCGACAGAACTCACCCGGCGCGGCGTTGTATGGCGCTGCAGGTCTGTTTGTTGATCATAATATTATGTTGCTGGTTACAATGGTATATTAATTAATCTAATATTCCCAATTTCGAAGAGGAAATCAACTTCTCGTAATTTAAATGAGCGGAAAATAAATATATCTGCGCAAATTTTAAAATGTCACGAAAACTACTGTGCATCCGCGCAACCGCGCAGGTTACAGGGAACATTGTATGTAACCATTTAAAATGTATTTCTTTTCATTTCTATCAAGTTAAATAATGTCGAGTAACAGTTATATATGAAAATACAACTGTTTGTTTATTATAATGTTCAATAATGTATCTTATAAGAATTTAATTTATTACATCAAACATATTTTTCTTATTAAACAGAAACAAATTAGCGTGGTCGTAGATAAAGTATAGTACATAACTCGAGTTGTAAGGCAATTACGTATGCGCGGAATTTCGTACTCCCCGCTATGCGGGTCGTGCGTAACTGTTCCGCTCGTACGTAATATGCTTCTTATAACTCTCGTTGCGTTATATACTATTTTGGCCTCCTGAATTGTAAAGCTAGATTTGACATCGTGTATACGTCCAGCGAAACTAGATTTTACAAACAATGTTGCAAAGTACGGCCAGGATGCGGTAAAGTGATGAGTAAATTTTAACCTTTCAGGGACACTTACAAAATAAATTAAGTATAAGACAATAAAATCTAATTTAGAAAAAGCTACTTTACATCATATTTGTCACGATAATGTAGAAAATAAGAGTGATTTTTTGTGAGTGAAGTTTGTGAGTACCAACATTAATAAATTAAATAATTTCCAATATTGTAATTAATCTAAATCTATTTTTTCTAAAATAATAATTGTCGGCCAAAAAATGTTACAAATATTAATCTACAAATTTCGTGCGGAAATGATTTTACAATGCTCCAGCAAAAACGAGCTGTTTCATTGTAATATCAACGTTTCCGCACTCTAATGTAAATAACTATTTAGCCCTTTTCACAAACGTTTCAAAAAGCTTTCAATTTGCTTACTTTTAAACTCATTAAAAAAAGTTCATAAAGCAATTATATTATAATGGATTCTATTTTTAAACCATAAAGTGAATTAAAAGCCACCTTGTACCTATGATATATATGGAGTTTCATTCTTGTTTACAAAATGTATATTTACTGAATAAAATGCTACCGGTTTAAAAGTTTGAATTCTTATCGTTTATTAATAATATTTTAATATATAATATTTAATAATATTTTAATAGTTATTAAACTACTTCAAGCGATTTTGTAAAATGTTTTAATAAAATCTCTTTTGTATACTGCTATTTAATTAGTTTCTTTGAGTTAGTTAGTTAAAGTAGATTTCATTATTTTAACCCGGAAACACTATCGTGAATTATTCAGACACACGGTCTGTACAATATTTAAATTTCACGCTTCTGTGAACCCTCCGCTAGCTTCAACTCCTTTGACACCTCCTTTCGCGTTAATTATTAGAGTTTATGCTCAATTTACGAAAGAAATGTTTGGTTTAAATTTTAATTTAAAAAATTTTTGATAAACAAAAAATATTTATACTCCATTCCATTCAATTCCACTCCATTAAGATCGCTAATAGATAGAAAATAGATAACTCTACAATTTAATATCCAAAATTCTAGAGTTTATTGTTTGAGATTCTGATCATGAGTCATTTTGACTCGTTGCATTAATAAGAGACTGCATGAAAAGTTTAGTCTTTTCAGATTAATTGATAATATATTCGTAAGCCAACCAAATTAGTATAAGCTGATTCAATTGTATAGTGGTATACATCAATAAACGAAAAATGTTAAACATAAAAGAGTCAAGTTATCTAGTAAACAAGATAACAAAAGTATTCAGCCAATATTTTCGAAAACAAAAATTTCTCAGACGCTTCCGATTTTAAAAATAATTTTGTTTAGCTTATAGTTACAGTTACTTCGATCAAAATTTTATTTTGTAGATAATTAAATAAAGTTTAAGCACATATAAACTCATTTAAACATTGCTAATATTTTTGAAGATTTCAATAGTCAATTTTCAAACGTTGATTGTTATTTTAGTGTTAATAATACATAGATTGTATATAACTTTAAAGCTAATTTAATCTAGTTTATTGATTCTATTAATTCATTAAAAAACTCCTTTTAATTTCAGAAATATTGTCATTTTGTTGTGATACTATTTTTTGTAACAATAATTAGTGTGAATAACTTGTATCTCAGTTAGTTCTAACTGAATTGTAACGTGAAATATTCAAAGATTGTAAATAATTTTACAGATTGATGTTTTACTAGTTATGAACATTTTTTACTGACAATGTTTCATGATTACCTAAATGATCGAAGCTTAAGTGCTTGAAGTTTTTAACTTCAAGCTTGAAGCTTGAAGCTTGAGTGTTTAACGATATTTTTCTCATCATCGTTAATAATTAAAAATTATGTCAGGCATATATGGGTTTAGAAGATAATGTCCTTATAATAGCAAATGTAATTAATTATTTCATATAAAAGAAAAAGAAGTAGTATTTTACAAGAAAATTAAGTTACTTAATTAACTTAATTACTTATATTATATACCACAATTTTCTTTGTTTGCCTATTTAGATATATCTCTATTACATTTACTCGCCAATCTAACCATTAGAGAGACCCAGAAGAAAACGAAAAAATCTAATTATATCCCACGTGTTCGGTCCCTAGATGTGAAGTGTATATACGATTAATTCCCTTCCTCATTTTATTTATTATAATGAAATTTATTTATCAAACAAAGAAAATTAATTTCTGTATTACCAAAAATAGATATCCGATAAATCCTTCAGGCCCCTGAAATCTATTACAAACCCCTTCCCTTAATGTATAAGGGATAGTGAGGCTGACTGATAAGGATAGTGTAATCTATAAAGCAGGCACTCCTTGTCGAAATTTATTTTACTAAAGTAATTAAATAGTTGTCAATATAAGTTTAGCAGTATACAGTTTCAAACTGGGATATAATAGCTTTTAACAATAAATCTGTATTGTTGGGATAATAGATTATTATAGTATCTGTATATATTTTGGTGTAATACCTCATATAAAATGGCAATAATATAAAAGTCAATAGATAAAGTTTTGAACAAACATATAGTTATATATCGATTTATGAAGCACTCAACACCAAAACAAATTCCGTATTCCATTATGACTTTGATACAAAATTTATTATGGTTTCCTTTTCAAATGATCTATAATTTATGTTATAATAATTTTATAATACCCCGACTAGGAATTTCAGTTCGGTTTTTATTAAGGACGAATTAGGCATGCCAAACTCTGTCTTCGTTCCAAATGAGGCAACCGCATTAAGCCGTCATCACGTTGATAACGAACGTCCGGCTTCTAATTAGGAAGCCTGATTCGGAACACATTCAGAAGCCACACTTGCATGTTATAATCTCAACTTGGTATGGTCCGAATTTGGTTTCCTCTTTAGACAGCAATTTGGAAACCAAGCTCAATTAGGATTGGCCCAAATTAGGATTCCTGTTCAGGCGGCAGTTTGGAAATCACTCTTCGTATATCGGAATTGACACGCAAATAAACATAATAAAACGAAAAATAGCCTGAATATAAAATATTCAACCTGTTCGTTAATTTACAAAAAATTAATTATTTAAAAAACTTTAAAAAAATAATTAAGTCCTACTAGGACATTGGCAAATGTCATATTGAAACAACTACTTCCCTGGCTAATACCACGCAGGATATTGATTTA